>CAKNXH010060203.1:0-39007 GCA_932178445.1 Andricus quercusramuli
AATACATACATTTTCTACCAAGAAGGTTAATTTTCTACAAAAAAAAGACGAATTTATAACCAAAATGATGAATTTTCAACGAAAAAATGATTTTTTAACAAAATAGTTCAACTTTTAATGAAATAGTTGAATTTTCAAGTAAAATAGGCCAATTCTCAACGAAAAATGTAATAGTTGATATTTCAATCCTAAAAGATTTTTATTTTTAATTAAAAGCAGTTCAATTCATCAAAAAAGACAAATTTTCAACCAAATAGTTCAATCCTCAACAACAACAAATCATTTTCAACGAGCTATATTTTATTATAAGTTAATTTTCAACCAAATACATACATTTTGTACCAAGAAGGGTAATTTTCTACAAAGAAAGTAGAATTTTCACCTAAAATGATGAATTTTCAACAATAAAAAATGTTTTTTTAACAAAATAATTCAACTTATAACAAAATAGTTAGATTTTCAATCAAAAAAGACAAATTCTCAACGAAAAATATAATAGTTGATAGTTAAATCTTAAATATTTTTATTTTAAATTAAAAACAGATGAATTCATCAAAAAAAAACAAATTTTCAACCAAATAATTCAATCCTCAACCAAAAAGGATTAGTTTTCAACGAGTTGTATTTTTAACCAAAAAAAATTAAATATTTACCAAAAGAGACGAATTTTGTACAAAACGGTTTAATTTTTTTCACACGAAAATATGGATTCAAAATCTTCCAGATTTATTTTTGTAAAGTTTGGAAATCTTTTGGAATGTTTTGAAATCTTCTTAAATATGGTCTAAATATATTCAACTCTTCGAAAGTTTATATTTTAATTTAAAAAATTTTGAAATCTTTTCAAATTTTAAATTATTTTTGAATCTCGTCAAAAATTTTAAAACTTTGAAATAAGTTTTGAGATTCTCCTATTGAAATCTTCAAAGGTTTGAATTAATCTTTTAAAATAAGTCCTAAATCATATAAAATTTTCCCAGAAATCTTAATATCGGTACAAAAATGTTAAAAACATTATTATTTCCCAATAAGAAATAATATTTACAATTAAAATTTTCTCTTTTATCAATAATTTTTAGAAAAATTCAGAAATAAATTTTATTTTTGTTTAAATTTCGTTCTTTTGTCATTTTTTATTAAATTTAGTTGAAAAAGTTAAGAAGAGAATTATTGTTGTATGTATTATTAAAGAAACATTTTTCCATTCAAATTTTCTCTTTTAGAAATAAATTCTTAGAATTAAAATTTTCACTTAGTCATATTCAGTGCTCAATAAGAAAATCTTAATTATTTTTGGTTGAAAGTTAATTATTTTCGGTTGAAATGTCTACAAATATATTTTTGGTTAAGAATTTAACTTTTGTGATAAAAAAGTTAATTATTAGATTCAAATTTTAATATTTTGTTAAAAATTCATCCTTTTTGGTTGAAAAATCAACTGTTGTGGTAGAAATTAAACGATTAGGTTAAAAATAAACTTTTTTGTTTAAATTTAATATTTTTTATAAAAAATCTGTTTTAGTAGAAATCACATTTTTATTAAAAATGCAAAGAGTTGAACTGCTTGCTTGAAAATTCATAAGAGAATTATTGTTGTAATTAATTTTAGCTTAGAGTTAATTTATTTAGTCGGAAATAGAACTATTATATCAAAAATTCTTCTTTTTTTGCAAAAATTAATTTTTTAACTGAAAATTTAACCATTCCATTTTTCATTTAAAATTGATCATTTTAGTAGAAACTTCAACTATTTAGTTGAAAATGCATATATTTTATTGAAATATTGACTTTTTTGTGGAAAATTAATCTTCTTAGTTAAAAATTTAACTCGTATGTTTAAATTTTTTTGTTGAAAATTCGTTTTTTATCGTTAAAAATTAATTTTTATAACTGAAAATTTAACTGTTCTACTTTTGGTTGAAAATTGATATTTTTTAATTGAGAATTTATGTATTTTGTTGAAAATTCGTGTTTTTCAGTTTAAAATTAATCTCCTTGGTTAAAAATTATTATTTGTGGTTAATTATTCAACTATTTAGTTGAAAATTAATGTATTTTGTTGAAAAATCGGCGGTTTTGTAGAAAATTAATCTCCTTGGTTGAAAATTTAACTTGTTTGTTAAAAATTTATTTTTTTGGTTGAAAATTTATTTTTTGGACTGAAAGTTTCTTTGATGGCCGAATTAATTTTTCTTTGGTTTAAATTTTCTAATTTTTTCAGATTAATATGTAAGGATATATACCAGCGAAAATCATCTAAAAATATCGATCCCATGCCTTTTCTCGGTGGAATAGTCATGTAAGTACTCTACTTCGAATTCAGTAATTAAAAAATCTTTTATTTTATTTGCATTCTGTATTTTTTGAAATAAATTTTGTATTTTTTCAATCTTTTAAATTAATAACATTTTTTACAGGAGTATTTTAATGCTTCAGTACGCCACAATTCTCAATGACTTGACGATGATAAACGTAAACGTCTGTGGATTTGTTTTAAACTTTCTGTACATGACCTGTTACTATCTCTATTCCTCTGAAAAAGTAGGTTCACTAAAAATATTAAAATCCTATTTAAAAAAAAATAGGACGACTGAAAAATTCTGAAAAATAAAATTCCCGACACTGTAAATATCCCGAAATTATAAAATTGCCTGAATTCTTTCAAATTCTTTTGAATTCTCTTGAATTTTTTTATTTACCCTGCATTTTTTGAATTCTTCTCAATTCTTCTGAATTTACTCAATTCTAATCGATTCATCGATTTTTTTGTAGTTTTTTTTTATAATTCACTCTAAAGTCTTTTAAAGTCACCTAGAAATCTCAGGCATTTCATCAAATTCTTTTGAATTCCCTTGAATTTTTCGTGAATCATTTCAATTCTAATGAGTTCAGTAAATTTTCTACATATTTCGAATTATTTTTAATTCACTTGATTTTTTTCAAATGCACCTTAAATTTTCATGAATTCTATAAAACTCTTCTCATTAATATTTCCCTTTTTCTCTAAATTAACTCGTAATTTAATTTAATTTGTTGTTTTTTTTTTAATTTCAATTAAATTCTGTTGAATTTGCCTTGAATTCTGTTTATTCCTATTTTTCTCAATTCGATGGAAATAACTCACTCTAATTTTACTGAAATCAGTCGAATATTTAAGATTTTGTTTAACTCATTTCAATTCATTTAGAATTTACCCTGAATTCTTATTAATTTATCCTGAATTCTTTATAAAAAATTTGAATTCTTCTGAAATCGCTTCAATTTTACTGAAATCAGTGGAATTTTTGAATTTTTTTCCAGTCCTTTTTTTAAATTCAAGTAGAATTGACTCTGAATTCTTAATTATTTATTGTAAATTTTTTTAATTCTTTTCAAAAAATTAATTTACCCTGCATTTTTTCAATTCTTCTAAATTTTTATAAATTCAGTCAAATCTACTTAATTCATTGATTTTTTTGTAATTCACTCTGAAGTCTTTAAAAATCACCTAGAATTCTTAGGAATTTCATCCAATTCTTTTGAATTTTTTACAATTCATTCTAAATTTAATGTATTCAATAATTTTTTTTAATATTTAAAATTTTTTTAATCAACTTGATTTTTTTTTAATTTACCTTGAATTTTTGTGAATTCCATTGAATTCCTCTGATTAACATTTTCCTTCAGTTTCTCTGAATTCACTTCAATTTAATTTAATTCGTTGTTTTTTTTCAATTCGCTTAAATTCCTTTGAATTCTACCTGAATTCTGTTCACTTCCATTTTACTTTATTCCATGAAATATTTTGATTTTTTTTAACTCATTGGAATTTATTTGGAATTTACCCTGAATTCTTATTAATTTATCCTGAATTTTTTTGAGAAATTTGAATTCTTGTAAATTTAATTAATAAAAAATTAATTCTTGTTCCATATAACTGAATTATAATTACAGTCTTTTTTAGATTTATTCAATGCAGTCCTAAGATATTACACTAAAATGTTGCATTAAAATTTTTTTTTTTGTAAAATACAATTAATTGAGTACAATTGAGTAAATTTAGAAGAATTCGATGAAATTTATCAGAATTCCAGACTAATCCGACCAATTTGATACAAAAAATCCCAATAAATTCGATAAAATTCGAGTAAATTTAGAGGAATTTAAGTAAAATAAGAAGGATTCAATGAAATTCATAAAAATTCAAGGTGAATTAAGAAAAAAATCCAAGTGCATTGAATAAAATTAAAAAGATCCAAAATATTCAACTGATTTCAGTAAAATTGGAATGAATTTAGAAGAATTCAAGGGATTTAAAAAAAAATGGTTAAAGTGCCTAATAATTTAAGGTGACTTTAAAAGACTTCAGAGGAAATTAAAAATATGAATAAAAAATTGTTGTTAAATAAATTTAATTGAGTAGAGTTGAGTGAATTAAGAGGAATTCAAGTGAATTCAAAAGAAATCAAGTGAATTCATAAGAATTGAAGTGAATCAAAATAATTCAAATGCATTCAAAATAATTCAAGTGAATTCAAAAGAATTCAATAAAATTTATAACGCCAGGCAAATTCGACAAATTTGACAACAACAAAAACAATTAATTAAATAAAAGACGAATTTAAGTGAAATAAGAATTCGATGAAATTCACGAAAATTCAAGGTGCATAAAAAAATTGAAGTTCATTAAATAAAATGAAAATGATTCCCAATATTCAACTGATTTCAGTAAAATCAAAATAAATTTAGAAGAATTCAAGGGAACTCAAAAGAATTTGATAAAAATTTTAAGAATTCTAGGCAAATTTGATAAATTCGACATAAAAAAAACCAACGAATAAAATAAAATTCTAGTGAATTTAGAGGAATTGAAATAAAATAAGGATTCAATGAAATTCATAAAAATTTAAGCGAATTGAATACAATTTTGAAAATCCTAAATATTCAACTGATTTTAGTAAAATTGGAATGAATTTAGAAGAATTGAAGGGAATTCCAAAAAATTTAATGAAATTCCTAAGAATTCAAGTTGGCTTTTAAAAACTTCAGAGTAAATTAAAAAAAATAAATGAATTAAGTAGATTTGAGTGAATTTATAAGAATTAAAAAAATGCAGGGTAAATACATTTTTTTTAAATAATTTAAAAGAATTCAGGATAAATAACTAAGAATTCAGAGTGAATTCCAAGTGAGATAAAATAAATTGAAAAAAATTCTATTGATTTCAGTAAAATTGAAGTGAATTTAGAAGAATTTAAGATAATTGAAAATAATTGGATGAAATACCTAAGAATTCAAGATGACTTTAAAAGACTTCAGAGTAAATAAAAAAAAAACTGAAAAATTTTTTTAATCTAGTTAATTGAGTAGAATTGAATCAATTTAGAAGAATTCAATTTTCTTTTGAAGAATTCAGGGTAAATTCCAAATGAATTTGAATAATAAAAAAATACAATCAATTAAGTAGATATGAGAAAATTTAGAAGAAATTAAAAAAACGTAGCGTAAATAACATTTTTTTAAATGAATTCAGTATAAATTAATAAGAATTCAAAGTGAATTTCAAGTGAATTAAAACGAATTAAAAAAAATTCAAAGATTCCATTAATTATCCACCCAGGATAAATTAATAAGAATTCAAGGTAAATTCCAAATTAATTTAATTGGCAATGTTCGCTTTTCATGATTTTTTAATGCATTTTGTTAGTTTTTTCTAAATTCTAAATTTACTCGTATCCACTCAACTGATTGTATTTTTTTTTTTATCATTTAAATTCATTCAGAATTTACCCTGAATTCTTATTATTTTATCCAATTATTTTGAATTTCTTGAATTCTTCTAAATTTGCTTCAATTTCACTGAAATCAGTGGAATTTTTTTTAATTAATTTTAATTAACATGGAATTCACTCTGAATTCTTATTAATTCATCCTGAATTCTTTTTAATTCTGTTGAAAAATTTTATTTACCCTAAATGTGTACTCTGAATTTTTTAAGACTCATCTTGAATAGTTTGGAATTCATTCTAAATTTAATGAATTCAATACATTTTTCAAATATTTTTGAATTGTTTTAAGTTCACTTGAATTTTTCATATATTGCATCGAATTCTTCTCATTTCTCTTAAATTCCCTAAATTAATTCGAATTTGATTTAATTCATGATTATGTATTTACTTGAATTCTCTTGAATTTTTCCTGAATTCTGTACTCAATTAAATGTAGTTTTTTTAAATTTAGTTTTTTTTAATTCACTCTGATTTTTTTGAAACTCGCCTTGAATTCTCAGGCATTTTATCAAATTCTTTTGAGTTCCCTTGAATTCTTCTCAATTCACTTCAGTTTCACTGAAATTAGTTGAATATTTCGGATTTCTTAAATTGTTCACTGGAATTTATTTTAATTCATTTTTTTTTATGTCAAATTTATCAGATTCGCCTGGAATTCTTTCAAATTTTATCAAATTCTTTTGAATTCCCTTGAATTATTCTAAATTCATTTTAATTTTACTGAAATCAGTTGAATATTTTGGATCTTTTTCATTTTATTTAATGCACTTCAATTTTTTTAATTTTCATGAATTTCATCGAATCCTGATTTTACTTGAATTCGTCTAAATTCACTCGAATTTTATTTAATTCATTGTTTTTTGTTGTTGTCAAGTTTGTGTAATTTTCCTGAAGTTATCAATTTTATTAAATTCTTTTGAATTTACTTTGAATTCTTGTGAATTTACTTGATTTCTTTTGAATTCTTCTAAATTCACTCAATTCTACTCAATTAAATTTAACAACAATTTAACCATTTCTTCTGAATTCCCTTAATTTCTTCCAAATTCATTCATTTCAATTTCACTGAAATCAGTTGAATATTTTGGATCTTTCTAATTTTATTTCATGTGTTTTAATTTTTCTATTATATTTTTTATTTTGTTTATTATTCAAATTTTTATTATTATATATATATTTTATTATATATATAATTTTTATTATTTAAATTCCTTTGGAACTTACCCTGAATTCTTATTAATTTATCATGAATGGATAATCAATGGAATTTTTGAATTTTTTCCAATTAATTTTAATTCACTCTGAATTCTTTGAAAAAATTTAATTTACGCTGCATTTTTTTAATTTCTTCTAAACTCTTCTGTATTTACTCATATCTACTCAACCGATTGTATTTTTCATTTTTTTCATTATTTAAATTCATTTGGAATTTATCTTGAATTCTTCAAAAGAAAATTGAATTCTTCGAAATTCATTCAATTCCACTCAATTAAATAGATTTTCAAAAAATGCAATTTTTTTTATTTACTGAAAAATACCTGAATTTTTATTTAATTCATTGGTTTTTTCTGTCCAACTTTTGGAATTGGCCTGGAATTCTTATAATTTTTATCCAATTCTTTCGAATTCACTTGAATTCTTCTTAATTCACTCAATTAATGTATTTAATACAATTTAATGATTCTTATATAAAATCTTTTAGTTTTTTTCTTAGATTGAAGTCTTTCAAACTCACCTTAAATTATTAGGCATTTTATCAAATTATTTTAAATTCCCTTGAATTCTTCTAAATTCATTCCAATTTTACTAAAATCAGTTGAATATTTAGAATTTTCAAAATTGTATTCAATTCACTTGAATTTTTATGAATTTCATTGAATCCTTCTTATTTTACTTCAATTCCTCGAAATTCACTAGAATTTTATTTTATTCATTGGTTCTTTTATGTCGAATTTATCAAATTTGCCTGGAATTCTTATAAATTTTATCAAATTCTGTTGAGTTCCCTTAAATTCTTCTAAATTTATTTTAATTGTACTGAAATCAGTTGAATATTGGGAATCATTTTCATTTTATTTAATGAACTTCAATTTTTGTAATTCACCTTGAATTCTTATGAATTTCATCGAATCCTTATTTTACTTAAATTCCTCTAAATTCACTCGAATTGTATTTAATTAATTGTTTTTTTTATGTTTTGAATTAATCCCGAATTCGTCAAAATTCTCCTGGAATTCTGATAAATTTCGTTGAATTCTTTTTAAGTATTTTGAATTGAAAAGAAGAAATATTTTTTTTCAATTTCCCAATTCAAGAATTATAATTTGTCGAAAATTTTATACTTTCTTGAATTTTCTATTTCGAATATTTTCTTTTTCGAAAATTTTCCAGTGTCGGGGGTATTATTTTCGGGATTTTGCAGTCGTTATCTTATAATAATATTATAATAATATCTTATAATAATAATAATTCTCTTAGAATAATATTAATAAAAATTTTGTTTCAGTCCAATGTTTTGACTTCTTTGGCAAAAGCAGTGGCTTTTATCGCAGTTTTCATCGGGTATGCTCAAATAGAAAACGAATCGAAAGTCGAATTCAGATTTGGACTAATCGTCACTGCTTTAATGTTTATTTTAATTGCCGCGCCACTTGTGCATTTGGTTAGTATCAGTCATTTAATTAAAAGTAATTGTTTATTATATTATTTTTAATTTTTAATTTAATTTAATTAATTTTTTAACATCTTTATTCGTATTTTTTATTTTTGTTTAGCATTTTATTTTTTTTCTAAAATTAAAAACGAAAAATGAATCCAATGTTTTTATTATAATTCGGCTTGTTTTCAAATTCCAGGGGGAAATTTTCGAAACTAAAAGTACGGAGATACTTCCTTTCCCTCTCATTTTTATGGCAACGATCGTAACTTTCCAATGGCTTTTGTACGGACTTATAGTCGACAATGGTTTTATAATAGTAAGTATTTCTTTTAATTTAAATTTTCATGATCTAAAAAGTAGATTTATTTTTATTTGATTTCAGGCTTCACAGTCATTCCCCTTTTTTCCTTTTTTTTCAAAAATTTTCGCTTCTTTCGATAAATTTCCCCTATTTTCATGATATTTCCTCCATTTTTTCGTCCCGATTTTTGAATTTTCTAAAACACTGAAGCACGAAATTCTTTCTTGTGGTGAGAAAGTTATTTTTTTTCAGATTTAAAAAATATGTATTAAGAGGTCGTTAAAGTTGTTTTTATGGCCGATGTGCAACTTTTGATATTTTTTTAAATATTTTATATTTTTATTATATTATTATATTTTTATTTTTTATTATTAATTACCCTTTTTCCCCTATTTTGAGAAAATTTTTCTTTGTGAAGCCTGTGATTTTATTCTATTTTTATTTTTATATATTAGAGGGTGTCTACTCAAAGCCTGGAAAAAATTTCCCTGGAAATTCCAGGTTTTTTCCAGGTATAATTTTTCATTTTACAGAGCCATTAAAGTATTTCGATTTTTTTAAATGGACTCGGAATATGTATAAAGTTTCGCGAATTTATAATAAATGTATTTTTCTCAGTTTCTAGAGATTTAATTAATATGTTTAATATAAAAAGCTTTAAGAAATTCTATTTCAAGATATTCTTAAATATATTCGCGTCATTAATTAATTAAATAATTTAATAATAATAAAAACATAATTAATAATTTTTTTAATTTGGCTCGTAAAGTTGATGAATTGGAATAGTAATTCAAATAAATTTTCAATTTATCTTCTTTTACTTAAAATTCGGTGCATATTCAGGTAAAATTAACGTAGGTACGATATTAAATTCAATTTAAACCGCTTAAAATTCCTAACTTTTCAAGTAAAAATATTGCGTTTTCAACAAGAAAGATGAACTTTTAACCAAATGGTTGAATTTTCAACCAAAAAAATTAAATTTCTCCCAAAAAAGACGATTTTTCAATCAAATACATGAATTTTGAGCTAAAAAAGATCATTTTACAACCAAAAAATATTATTTTCTACTAAACTGGTAAATTTGCAACTAAAATAATGAACCCTTTACTGAAATATTGGAATTTTCCATTTAAAAGAAATAATTTTCAACAAAGAAACTAATTTTCAAAAAAATAGTTACATTTTCTAATAAAGTGATTAATTTTCAACTAAAATTATTAATCTTTAACTAGAATTATTGAATTTTCAACAAAAGAGGTGAATTTTTAACCAAACAGATGAATTTTCATCCAGGAAGATCAATTTCTACAAATAAGATGAATTTTAATTTAAAAAGATAATTTTTAACAAAAAATTGAATAGTTAAATTTTTATTTGAAAAAATTAATGTTCAATTAATGATGAATTTTCAATTAAAATGATGGAATATTTAATTTGGATAGTTAGTTACATTTTCAGATAAAAAGTAATTTTCAAACAAAAAAAAAGCCACTAATTTTCAAAAAATAGTTATATTTTACAACAAAGTGATAAATTTTCAACTTAACTGATAAATCTTCAGCTGGAATAGTTGAATTTTAAACAAAAAAAAACGAATTTTTAACTAAAATGGCGAACCTTTACCTAGAATATTTAAATTTCCAAGCAAAAAGATTAATTTTAAACCAAGAAGATTAATTTTTACCAAAAAAGACGAATTTTCAACTAACAAGGTGATTTTTCAACTAAAAAGGTGATTTTTTTACTAAAATGATAGAATGTTCAACTGAAATAGTTAAATTTTCAGTTTAAAATATTAATTTTCAACTAAAAAACAAACAAATTTTTAACAAATCAGTTCAAGTTTAGCCGGAATTTTCAACGAATTTTCAACAATATATTTCCGACCAAAGAGATGAGTTTTCAATAAAAATGATGAATCTTCAACCAAAAAAATAATAATTTTTGACAAAAGAGTTTAATTTTCAACCTAATAATTAAATTTTCATTTCAAAGCAGATGAATTCTGAACAAAAAATTTTGTCGTTGATATTTCAACCAAAAAGTATAAATTGTCAACCAAAAATTGAATAGTTGAATTTTTAGTTAAAAATTAATGTTCAACTAAAAAGGTGAACTTTTAACTAAAATAATGAAATATTCAACTTGCATAGTTAAAATTGATATTAAAAAAATTAATTTAAAACAAACAAAAAATTTTCAACAAAGTAGTTATATTTCCAAAGAAAGTGATGAATTTTCAAATAAAATGATGAATCTTTAACTGGAATTATTGAATTTTGAACCAAAAAGATTACCTTAAACCAGGAAGATCAATTTATACTAAAAAAGACGAATTTTCAATTTAAAAAGATAATTTTCCAACGAAAAATTGGATAGTTAAATTTTTAGTTAGAAAAATTAATGTTCAACCAATGAGATAAACTCTTAACTAAAATTATGGAATATTTAACTGGCGTATGAAGTTGAAATTTCAGTTTAAAAAATTAATTTCAAACCAAAAAAAATGATTTCAACCAATAAAGAAAATTAATTTCTGCTAAAAAAGTAAAATCTTTAATAAAATACATGAATTTTCAACTAAAAAGGGTAAATTGTCAACCAAAAATTAAATAGTTAAATTTTTAGTTAAAAAAATTAATGTTCAACTAAAGAGATGAATTTTTAACTGAAATGATGAAAGATTCAACGGGCATGGATAAAATTTCAGTTAAAAAAATTAATTTGAAACCAAATAAACAAGAATTTTCAACAAAGTTACATTTTCAAATAATGTTATAAATTTTCTTCTAAAATGATGAATTTCTCATTTAAAAAATTAATTTCTACCAAACAAGTAGAATTTTCAACTAAAACGGATAAATTGTCAACCAAAAATTAAATAGTTAAATTTTTAGTTGACAAAATTAATGTTCAACTAAAGAGACGTATTTTTGAATAACATGATGGAAGATTCAACTGGCATAATTTTCAACAACAAAAATAATTTTCAAAAAAATAGTTACATTTTCAAGTAAAGTTATAAAATTTCTTCTATAATGATGAATCTTCAACTGAAATTATTGACTTTTCAACCAAAAATATGATCTTCAAACCGGGAAGATTAACTTCGACTAAAAAAGACGAATTTTTAGTTAAAAAAGATCATTTTTCAACAAAAAATTGAATAGTCAAATTTTTAGTTAAAAAATTAATGTTCAACTGAAAAGATAAACTTTTAACTAAAATTATGGAATATTCAATTGGCATATTTAGTTAAAATTGCAGTTAAAAAATTTAATTTCAAACCAAAAAAAAAAGGATTTTCAAAAAATGATGAATCTTCAACGGGAATAGTTGAATTTTCAACAAAAAATATGTATTTCCAACTAGAAAATTAATTTCTACTAAAAAAGACGAATTTTCAACAAAATACATATATTTTCAATTAAAAAGTACAAATTGTCAACCAAAATTTGAATAGTGAAATAGTTATAAATAGTTAAATTCTTAACTAAAATGCTGGAAGATTCAACTGACATAGTTAAAATTTCAGTTAAAAAATTTGTTTAAAACAAAACAAAACAAAATTTCAAAAATTAGTTACATTTTCAAGTCAAGTGATGAATTTTCAACTTAAATGATGAATCTTTAACTGGAATAGTTAAATTTTATTCCAGAAAAATGAATTTTCAACTAAAATGATGAATGTTTCACTAGAATTATTGAATTTTCAGCCAAAAAGAATAATTTTCAACCAGGATAATTTTTGTCTACAAAAAAAAGGAATTTTGAATTAAAACAGGTAATTTTTCAACCAAAAATTGAATAATTGGAATTTCAGTTAACCAAATTTATTCAAAACTAAAAAAAATTCAAAAAAATTCAAAAAAATAGTTACATTTTCAAATAAGGTGATGAATCTTCAACTGTAATTGTTGAATTTTAATCCAAAAAAATGAATTTTAAACTAGAATTATTGAATTTTCAACCGAAGAGATGAATTTTCAACTAAAATTATGGAATATTCACTTGGAATAATTACATTTTGAATTTAAAAGAAATATTTTTAAAGAAAAAAAAAACTAATTTCCAACAAAATAGTTACATTTTCAAATAAAGTTATAAATTTTCTTGTAAAATGATGAATCTCCAACTGGAATTATTGAATTTTCAACGGAAAAAATTATTTTAAAACCAGGAAGATTAACTTCTACTAAAAAAAGACGAATTTTGAATTAAAAAAGATAATTTTGAACCAAAAATATGAATTTTCAACTAAGAAAATTAATTTCTACCAAAAAGACGAATTTTCAACAAAATACATATATTTTCAATTAAAAAGTATAAATTGTCTACAAAAAATTGAATAGTTAAATTTTTAGTTAAACAAATTAATTTTCATCCAAAGAGATGAATTCTTAACTAAAATTATGGAAAATTCAACTGACGGAGTCAAAATTTAAGTTAAAAAAATAATTTAAAACAAAAAAACTAACTTTAAAAAATTAGTTACATTTTCTAATAAAGTGATGATTTTTCAACTAAAATGATAATTCTTTAACTAGAATAGTTTAATTTTAATCCAGAAAAATTAATTTTCAACTGAAATGATGAATCTTTGACTAGAATTATTGAATTTTCAGCCAGGATGATTTTTTTCTACAAAAAAAAAAAGGAATTTTGAATTAAAAAAGGTAATTTTTCAACCAAAAATTGAATAGTTGGAATTTCAGTGAACCAAATTAATTTAAAACTAACAAAAAAATTCAAAAAAATAGTTACAATTTTGAATAAGGTGATGAATTTTCAACTAAAATGTTGAATCTTTAATTAGAATAATTGAATTTTTGACCACAAAGATCAATTTTCAACCAAGAAGATTGTTTTTTACAAAAAATACGAATTTTCAACTAGAAAAGATTATTTTCAACCAAAACTTGAATAATTAAATATTTAGCCAAAAAATGAACGTTCAACCACAGAGATGAATTTTCAACTAAAATTATGGAATATTCAATTGGAATAATAGTTTTCAACCAAGTAATTTCATTTCCAACCTAAGAGATGAATTTTCAACTAATGTTAGAAATATTTAACTGAAATACTTTAATTTTTAACAGAAAAGAAGAATTTTTAAACAAGAAGATTTACTTTCAATGAAAAATAATTTAAATAATTAATTTAAATTTAATTAGTTGATTTTTAATTCAAAAATATTAATTTTCAACAAAAGGGAGGAATCTAAGTGATTTTTCAACCAAAAAGACGAATTCTCAACTAAAAAATATAATTTTTCATCCAAAAATTGATTAGTTAAATTTTGGATGAAAAATTATATTTTTTAGTTGAGAATTCGTCTTTTTGGCTGAAAATCCAGTTAAAGATTCATCATTTAAGTTGAAAATTCATCACTTTATTTGAAAATGTAACTAATTTTTGAAATTTTAGTTTTTTTGTTTTGTTTTAAATTAATTTTTTTACTGAAATTTTAACTATGTCGGTTGAATCTTCCATCATTTTAGTTAGGAATTTAACTATTTATAAATATTTCACTATTCAATTTTTGGTTGACAATTTATAATTTTTAATTGAAAATATATGTATTTAGTTGAAAATCCTTTTTTTTGGTTTGAAATTGAATTTTGTAACTGAAATTTTAACTACATATGACAATTGAATATTCCATAATTTTAGTTAAGAGTTTATCTCTTTAGTTGAACATTAATTTTTTCAACTAAAAATTTAATTATTCAATTTTTTGTTGACAATTTATCCTTTTTAGTTGAAAATTCATGTATTTTGTTGAAAAATCGACTTTTTTGGTAGAAATTAATTTTTATAGTTGAAAATTAATCATTTTGGAAGAATATTTATAACCTTATTTGAAAATGTAACTAATTTGTTGAAAATTCTTACTTAGTTTTTTTATTTGGTTTCAAATTAATTTTTTTAACTGAGATTTTATCTATGCCAGTTGAATCTTGCATCATTTCAGTTAAAAATTCATCTCTTTAGTTGAACTTTAATTTTTTTAACTAAAAATTTAACTATTCAATTTCTGGTTGAAAATTTATCCTTTTTAGTTTAAAATTCATGTATTTGATTGAAAATTTTCCTTTTTTGGTAGAAATTAATTTTTCTAGTTGAAAATTTAAATATTCCAGTTGAAGAATCATCACTTTAGAAGAAAATTTACCACGTTATGTGAAAATGTAACTATTTTGTTCAAAATTCTTTTTATTTTTTGGGTTGAAATTAATGTTTTAAACTAAAAATTCAACTATTCAATTTTTGGTTGAAAAATGATCTTTTTTGGTAGAAATTAATCTTCCTGGTTGAAAATTCATCTTTTTGGGTTGACAATCCTTTTCTTTTTGTTTGAAATTAATTTTTTTAACTGAAATTTTAACTACATATGCTAGTTGAATATTCCAAAGTTTTAGTTAAAACTTTATTTCTTTGGTTGAACATGAATTTTTAAACTAAAAATTTAACTATTAAATTTTTTGTTGCAAAATCATCTTTTAGGTTGAAAATTCAATAATTCCAGTTAAAGATTTATCATTTTAGTTGAAAATTCATCACTTTCTTGGGAAATGTAACTATTTTTTTGAATTTATTTTTTCGTTTTGAATTAATTGCTTTAACTAAAATTATGAATCTTTAACTGGAATAGTTAAATTTTAATCCAGAAAAATTAATTTACAGCTGAAATGATGAATCTTTCACTAGAATTATTGAATTTTCAGCCTGGATGATTTTTTTCTACAAAAAAAAAAGATTTTGAATTAAAAAAGGTAATTTTTCAAACAAAAATTGAATAGTTGAAATTTCAGTTAAACAAATTAATTTAAAACTAACCAAACAATTTTCAAAAATATAGTTACATTTTCGAATAAGGTGATGAATCTTCAACTGGAATTGTTGAATTTTAATCCAAAAATGAATTTTCAACTAAAATGACGAATCTTTAACTAGCATGATTGAATTTTCAATCGAAGATATGAATTCTTAATTTAAATTATGGAAGATTCAACTGATATATATGAAATTTCAGTTATAAAATTAATTTAAAAAAAAACTGACTTCCAAAAATTATTTACATTTTCAAATAAAGTGATGAATTTTCAACTAAAATGTTGAATCTTTAATTAGAATAATTGGATTTTTGACCACAAAGGTCAATTTTCAACCAAGAAGATTGATTTCTACCAAAAAGACGAATTTTTAACTAGAAAAGATCATTTTCAACCAAAACTTGAATATAAATATTTAGCCAAAAAATGAACGTTCAACGAAAGAGATGAATTTTCAACTAAAATTATGGAATATTCAATATTTAATATATTTAAAATAATATTTAAAATTCATGTATTTTATTGAAAATTTTACATTTTTGGTAGAAATTAATTTTCTTAGTTGAAAAATCGACTTTCCATCCAAAAATTGAATAGTTAAATTTTCATTTAAAAAACTTGATGTTAAAACCAAAATGAAACTAATTTGCAACCAAATATTGCAATTTTTCAAAAAATTAAGCATGTATATAAAAATTTCCGGACAATTCCAGAGTTTCCAGGTAGATTAGACACCCTCTATTATAGTTCATCAACAATTTAAATTCCAGAAATTAAATAAGATAATTAATAATAAAATAATTACAGTTCCAGAACGCAGTTGGGTTCGTAATATGTGCAGCAGAGTTGTCGCTCTTTGCGATATTCCCATCGAAGCCTGATCAGAAGAAAATAAATTAATTTTTCGAGATCCTTGGTAGCTTGCAAAAAATCAGTGATACTCAACATTCCTGCGAGCTTACATTTAAGGAATTTATTGTTGTCACAATTTAAAAACTTAACTCAAGTTTTTAAGTCTTTCAAAAAGTATTTTATTATTCATATTTTAAGAAAATTTAATATTGGTTTTAGACTTTTAAAGCTTGATAATTAATAATTATACAGATAAACATATTTTTTTAATAGAAAATGGCAAATAATCATAAAGCAATCGATATACTTAAATTTTAGTAGTAGAAAAAAATGCCTCTGAGTAATCAAATTAAAGCAGAGTTCCTATTCTTGAAAATATTTTAAAACACATGTGTTCAAACGGATGTAAAGAAAAGTTTTCTCTATTTTTTCTAACATACTAGAATATTGATAGGTTTAAGTTTTCAAGTATTTTTAGCGCCTGAGTTATCAGGTTAATTACGAAAGTAAATTCAAGCCAGATGGATAATAATCGCTCTGTCTGATTGAAAGAAGGTCAAGCAATTATCGAAATTGACGATTGACTTGGTCATTTGTTATGCATGGGTGAACGTGGCATGACGAGAAAGTGAAATTAACAAAATCTAATCATTGTAATTTCATCATTATTGTCTAAAAAGTTGACTATATTTTTTGTCATGTTGACTTTTATGTAATTCTAAGGCTTGTGTAAATACAATTATTTTTATTATCGAAATTCTCTGTTTTCTCATTTACAGACTTTACAGGTTTAAAAAAAATAGATGAATTTTTCACCAAATAATTAAATCTTTAACCAAAAGTTATGAATATAATCGTGGACTTCTTAGTTGAAAAATAATTAATTTTAAATAAAAAAAAAATACTTTTCCAGCAAGAGATGAAATTTCAATCCAAAAGGACGAATTTTCTATTAAAAAAACGACGAATGTTCAACAAAACTGAATTGTTGACAAAAGAGTTGAATTTTCTACGAAATAATTAAATTTTTCACTAAATAGTTGAATTTTCAACCAAAAAAAGTGACTTTAACAAAATAGTTTGAATTTCCAACAAAATAATTATACTTTTAACCAAATAGTTGAATTTTCAACAAAAAAGTTCATTTTTAACCAAGAAAGATGAATTTTCATACCAAAAAGACAAATTTTCAACAAAAGAGTTGACTTTTTAAGCTAAAAAGTCTACCTTTTTAGAAAAAAATCTGTCTTTTAAACACGAAAAGATGAATTCTGCAAAAAAAAGTTAACTTTCTACAAAGATAGATGAATTTAAAAAAAAATAATAATCTTCAACAAAAAATTGAATTTACAATCAAATAGTTAATCTTTCAAGCAAGAGAGATGAATTTTTAATTTAGAAAGTTCTTTTCTAACAGGATAGTCGAATTTTCTATAAAATGTTTGAATTTTCAAGCCAAAAAGGCGACTTTTCTAAAAATAAAGTGAACTTTTCAACCCAAAAATATTAATTTTCTACAAGAAAGTCAATTTTAACCACATAGTTGAGTTTCATATCAAACTGTTTAAATTTCATGAAAAAAAAAACTTTCTACAAAACAGCTGAATTTTCAACCAAATAGTTGAATTTTAAACTAAAAAATATAAATTTTCAACCAAAAATGGAATTGTTAAATTTTGAGTCAAAAAAATTAATGTTTAACAAAAAAATTAATTTTTAACCAAAAAATTTGAATCGGAGATACATTTTTGACAAAATAGATGAATTTTCAACCAAGAAAAATGACTTTAACAAAAAAGTTTAAATTTCCAACAAAATAATTATACTTTTAACCAAATAGTTGAATTTTCAAAACAAAAGTTCATTTTTAATAAAAAAGAGGAATTTTCAAATCAAAAAGACGACTTTTTTACATATAAAGTTAACTTTTCAACCCAAAAATATTAATTTTCTACAAGAAAGTCAATTTTTAACCACATAGTTGAATTTTCTATCAAACTGTTGAAGTTTCATGCCGAAAAGACAATTTTTCTACAAAAGAGCTGAATTTGCAACCAAATAGTTGAATTTTAAACAAAAAAAAGCAACTAAAAAAATGGAATAGTTAAATTTTCAGTCAAAAAAATTAATGCTTAACAAAAAAATTCAACCAGAGATAAATTTTTGACAAAATAGTTAAATTTTCAACCAAGAAAAATGACTATAACAAAATAGTTTGAATTTTCAACGAAATAATTATACTTTTAACCAAATAGTTTAATTTTCAACAAAAAAGATCATTTTCAGCCAAGAAAGATGACATTTCTCCCAAAAAAGTTGAATTTTCAAACCAAGAAGACAAAATTCCAACAAAAAAGTTGAGTTTTTAAGCTAAAAAGTCTACCGTTTTAGAAAAAATCTGTCTTTCAAATACAAAAAGATGAATTTTCCTCAAAAAGTTAATTTTTTACAAAGAAAGATGAATTTTCAACAAACAAAAAAATAATCTTCAACCAAACAATTGAATTTAAAATCAAATAGTTGAACTTTCAAGCAAAAAAGATGAATTTTTAATAAAAAAAGATCTTATTTACCAAGATAGTCGAATTTTCTATAAAATTTTTGGATTTTCAAGCCAAAAAGACGACTTTTCTACAAATAAAGTTAACTTTTCAACCCAAAAATATTAATTTTCTGCATGAAAGTCAATTTTTAACCACATATTTGAATTTTCTATCAAACTGTTGAAATTTCACACCAAAAAGACAATTTTTTCTAAAAAAGAGCTGAATTTGCAACCAAATAGTTGAATTTTAAACAAAAAAAAAAGCAACTAAAGAAATGTAATAGTTACATTTTCAGTCAAAAAAATTAATGTTCATTAATGTAAGAATTTTCAACAAATAAAAAAATAATCTTCAACCAAACAATTGAATTTACAATCAAATATTTGAACTTTCAAGCAAAAGAGATAAATTTTTATTTAAAAAATTCTTTTTTAACAAGATAGTCGAATTTTCTATAAATTATTTGAATTTTTAAGCCAAAAAAATGACTTTTCCACAAGACAGTCAATTTTTAACCACATATTTAAATTTCCTATAAAACTGTTGAAATTTTCATGCCAAAAATACCATTTTTCTACACAAGAGCTCAATTTGCAACCGAATAGTTGGATTTTAAACTAAAAAATATCAATTTTCAACCAAAAATGGAATTGTTAAATTTTGAGTCAAAAAAATTAATGTTTAACAAAAAAAATTCAACCAGAGATACATTTTTGACAAAATAGTTGAATTTTCAATCAAAATAGTTCAGTTAACAAAAAAATATTTATTTTCAAATAAAAAATGTTTAATATTGAATGGACTTTCAACCAAAAAATTAAATTTAAATCCAAAACGACGAATTTTCAAAAAAGTAATTAAATTTTTAACCAAATCAGGTGAGTTCTGAACCATAAATATAATAGTAGATTTTTAAATGAGAAATAATTAATTTTCAACCAAAAAAAGTACTTTTCTACCGAAAGAAGAATTTTCAATCTGAATGGACGAATTTTGAAGCCAAAAAGACGACTTTTCGACAAAACAGTTAAGTTTTCAACTCGAAAATATAAATTTTCAACAAAAAAGTTGAATTTTCAAGCCTGAAAGAACATTTTTCCAGATAACAGTTAAATTTTGTAATTATATAGTTGAATTTTCAACTAAAAAATACCCATTTTGAACCAGAAATGGAATACTTGAATTTTTAATTTAAAAAATTAATATTTGACCCAAAAAAATACTAATTTTAACCCAAAGAGATCAATTTTCTATCAAACAGTTGAATTTTAAACCCGAAAAAATTAATTTTCAACAAAAAAGTTAATTTTCAATGAAGTAGTTAGATTTTCAACCGAAGAGAATATGAATATTCAACCACAAAAATTAATTTTTTACTAAGTAATTTAACTTTCAACCAATTTTTGTTAACAATATTAACAAAATTTTAACATAATAGTTAAACTTTCAACAAAATAATGAAATTTAAACACATTTTTTTTTAAATTAAACAGTTGAATTCACAATCAAATAGTCGATTTCTAAGCAAGAGAGATGAATTTTTAATTTAAAAAAATTTATTTTCTGCAAAATGGTTCAATTTTCAAGCCAAAAAGTGGATTTTTCTACAAAACAGTTGAATTTTTAACAAAATAGATAAATTTTTAACTAAAAAATATACATTTCAGATTAAATTTGAATTTTTGGTTAAAAATTAAACTATTTTTTTGAAAATTGATATTTTTCATTGAAATTTCAACTACCTGGATAAAAGTTGAACTTTGTTGAAAATTTCTTTTTTTGGTCAAAAGTTCATCTCTTTGGTTGAAAATGTAACTAAACATTAATGTTTTTAATTTAAAATTTAATTATTTAAGTCAAGAAAGAAAAATAATTTCAAGAAATTAATTTTTTACAAAAGAGTTCAACTTCAAACTAAAGAAATATTACTTTATAAGAAACTAGTTAAATTTGCATTAAAATAATCAAACTTTTAACCAAAAGCGAAAAATTGTAATTTGAAAAAATAATAATTTTCTTCATTCAAAATAATTAGGATTAAACTAGAAAATGAAATTTCAATCTAAAAGGATGTTTCTTTCAAGAAATACGAATACAAAAAAAATTCTTTTTTGCGACCGAATATTAATTTTCTATTGGTAACAAAACATTTGAATTTTCGACCAAAAAAGATGATTTTAAAAAAAGCATTCAACAGAATCGTTGAACTTTTTACCAAATAGTAGAATTTTCAAGAAAAAAGTTCATTTTTAACCAAAACGAATGAATTTTCAATCCAAAAGAACGAATTTTCTTTTCAGAAATACGAATTTTCAACAATGTAATTAAGTTTTTAAGCAAAAGAAATTAATTCTGAAGCATAAATATAATAGTATACTTTTCAATTAAAAATATTTAACTTTCATAAAAAAAATACTTTTCCACCAAAAGATGAATTTTCAATCCAAAGGACAAATTTGAAAATACGAATTTTCAATTTAAAAATATAATAGTTGAAATTTCAACCAAATAATATTTTAAATTTAAATCACAAAAAGTTGAATTCAACCAGAAAAGACGAATTTTCAAGAAATAGTTCCATCCTCAACAAAAATATTATTTTTCAACCAACAGTGGCATTTTTAATTTTAAAAAGTTGAAATTTCTACCAGAAGATGAATTGAAAAAAAAATACATAAATTTTTCAAACAAAAAAGATTTTTCAGTACTGAAAGAAAAAAAATTCAACTCGATTGTTGCGTTTTAATGTGAAAAAGACGATTGTTATCTAAAGTATTTCAATTTTTTTCCTGATGCTATGAGAGTTTTAACAACAAAATTTATTTTCACTCGAATAGTTGAATCTTCAATCCAAAAAGACGAATTTTCAACTAAAGTTTGACTTTTCAAACCGACAGTATGAATTTTAAACAAAATAGGTTTTAAAAATGTTTTCATTTTCAATCAATAGTTGAATTCTCTACCAAAATAGTTGATTTTTTCTACCAGAATAGTTGAATTTTCAACCCAGAGAGACGAATTTTCAACCAAAAAGGAGGACTTTTTAACGAAATTGTTGAATTTCAGAGTCTAAAAATATCTGAAAAAAGTCGTCAACTTCCTAGTTAATATTTAATCTAGTTAAATTTTCAATATACTTCTTCCTAATTTCAGAATAGAAGTATATTATATACAATCCCGTTTTCATCTTTTAAATTACCCGCTTTAAAATTCACACATGCGCTTTAGTATTTTGTATTGAATATGCCAAAAAACTTGTTTTATATTGAATTTCGTACAATTTGCGATCATTGAAATAGCTTTATCGTAAAAATTATGTTAATTTTATGGCTTTTGACCATAAGCTATAGTTATTTTAAATTTTTGAACTTTTCGAACTGCGCTTGCGTTGCGCCGGTACTCCCGGATAGGTTACTGTAGGCGCGCTGATTTTGAATCATATAAATATTCAAATTTAATATTTATAATAAATAATGATTGGAAAATGCAAAACAAGGAATTTCTTCATCTTAAAATAAGAAATGACTTGTAAGAAATAAGAAATTACTTTTGATGCATTTCCCAATCATCATTTATCATAAATATTAAATTTGAATATTTATATAATTTAAAAAACGCGCGCCAACAGAAAACAATCAGCTTGCCGGCGCGACGCGAGCGCAGTTCAAAAAGTTTCCAAAATTGGGAGCCATGGTCCAAAGATAGATGCGGCACCTCAGTAGCGAACCTATAATATATTCCAGGAACTAAAAAAATATCATTGGTTAAAAAGAGACAGAGATATCTCCATCTCTTTTTAACTAATGCCATTTTTTTTAGTTCTTGGAACTTATTATAGGTTCGCTAGTGAGGGGTCGCACCTAGGTTTATAATATCCTTGCCATGGTAGAAAACGCGGCAAAGTGCATGCTTCTTTGTTTTCGCCTGATCTTTCCAAGTTTCTGTCATTAAAACAGACAGAAAGAACTCAAATTTGTATAAATAAAAACGATTGTAAACCTTAACGGACGGAAAAATGCTGAAAAAACGAATCCGTGGTCAAGACTTGCCCCAAAATATGGGCGAAGTTGTTATTCTGCTTGGCAAAGTTTTAACGGTAAGAGAAAACAAAACATTTTTTTAACCTCAATTTACCAGAATTATTAGGGACTATTTTTGGATAATTTATCTCTAAAATACGAAGAAACGTTGATAGCGAATATTTTAGAAAGACTAAGTATTCTCGTCAAAATAATTTTCTAAAATGATTAGGTATGTGATTTCTAACCTCAAATATTTGAGGTTAGTCCGAACAGAGCATTCATAGAATTAACAAAATTTATTGTAAAAAAATATTACAATTAATATATTCCTTTTTTCAAAAAACATTCTAAAGTGAAATAGATTTATGTTTTTTTTTAATTTCACAGTTGCTAAAGTTCAGGTAATTCCATAAAATAAAGTTGAAATTGATTTTATTGTTATGGTTAAAAATCGCAACTATTTGTTTGAAAATTAATCTGTTTTGCTTGAGGATTCAAACCAAATTGTAGAAAATTCATGTTTTTTGGCTGAATTCAACTATTTTTTGTATAAAATTAAAATCCTTTTTGGTTGAAATATCCCGAAAGTACCCCATTTTCAAGATTTGGTTCCTGTGGCACTCTCAGGGTGCACAGTCTTCCCCTTTTTTTCTTAGTTTCCCCTTTTTCCCCCTATTCTCAAAAAACTTCCCTTTTTTCCCCTTTTCTCTATAACTATACGATATTTGACATTTTAACCATTATTCAATAATAAATAAAGCAATTATTTATTATTTATTATACCTAATTTTTTCTTCATCAAAACTTATTTTTGAAAATAAAAAATTGTTAAAAATTTTCCTAAGAATCTTAAGAACATTTTTTTATTCTCTCGATGCTTTAAAAAATCCTGAAAAGCTTCTCTTTTCTTTAATCTTCAAGAAAATAAATTAACAAATTTTGTTTGCAATCTTTAAAAGTTTTAAATTATTCTGAAATCTTTTCAAAACTTCCAAACCATAAAAATATTTTTTTAAGATTCGAATTTTTCCTATTTTTTTTAGAATCCTGCATCAGCTTCTTAACTTTCGGAACATTTTTTTAAATAATTCGAATTCTTCCTAAAAAGAAAAAACTGCTAAATTAAGAAAATGGGCCTAAAATCTTCTTCACTTCTCGACGAAATTTTAAGAAACCATTTCAAATGTTTTTAAATCTTGAAAAAAAAATATTTCCTTAAAAATAATCTCACAACAAAAAATAATTTTTTAATTTTCCTAGGAATCTGCAGAAAATGTTTTCATTCTCTTTAAATCTTTCAAATTTCTTAAATGGCTTCTAAATTTTTTTCCGAATTCTTCAAAAATGAACAGTTTGTTTTAAACTTACACCAACTTTAAAATTCTTTTTTTTTAATCTCCAATATTCATTTTTGAAATTGTAGGAAATAATTTTAAATGTTTCGAATTCTTTTTCAATCTTCTCTTAAATTTTATTTTCTGAATAGAAAATCATTATATATTTTCCCAGAAATCTCAAGACAATTTTTTCTTCTCTTGAAATCTTTCAAAATTCTTAAAAAGTTTCAATATTTTTTTCCATATATTTAAGAATCTACATTTTGTTTATTTTCTTAATGTATATTAATGTATATTTTGTTTGAAATCTCTCAATTTTTAATTACTTTGGAATATTTTTTCAAACTTATACACCTATTATGTATCTTTTAAAATGATTCGAGTTTTTCCTGAAATTCAAAAAAACATCTTTCAACATTAAGAAATGTTCCACACTCCTCTCCGAAATTTTAGGAAATCATTGGAAAAGTTTTGAAATATTTAGAAAAATATTCTCTAAGAATTATTTTTACAAAGTAAAAAAATCTAGGAAATTTTTAGAAACAAATTTCGTTCACTTGAAACTTTTCGACATTTTTTTTTTCGAAATCTTTAATAATCTTCATTTTGTTTTAAACAAAAACGAACTTCAAACAAAATTAATCCTCTATATCTATTCTTTTTTGAAAATTTAGGAAATTATTTAAAACGTTTTGAAATGTTTTTCAATTTTCTCTTAAAATTTTTTTTTCAAAATAAAAAATCATTTGACATTTTTTTAGGTATCTTAAGATATTTTTTTGTTCTCTTGAAACCTATCAAAATTCTTGAAATGCTCCTTTTTTCAAAATCTTTAATAATCTACATTTTTAAACACTTTAAGCAATTGTTAAGAGTTATAAAATCTTTTCAGAGCTTCTAAACCATAAAAATATATTTTTTTTATAATTTGAATTTTTCTTAATTTTATTTTAGGCCCTTTATAAACGTACTCCAACTTGAATTTTTTTTTCATCTTCTATTTTCTTTTCCGAAAACGTAGGAAATTATTGGAAACGTTTTGAAATCTTTTTCAATTTTCTCTTAAAATTTATTTTAAAAGATAAAAATTTAGTTATATTTTCCCAGAAATCTCAAGACTATTTTTGTATTCTCTTGAAACCTTTCAAACGATCACTATTTATGAATTGCCTTAAATTCTCTTGAAATATTTCAGGGTACTTTTAAAGAATCCCAAAATTTTTTAATAGATTTCAATCATTTCAAGGGATTTTTAATATTTTAGGGTATTTTTAAAACTTCTAAGGCATTTCAAGAGCTTTTAATTCGAAATATTTGTGGTAATTTAAAAAGATTCCAAGGTATTATTAATTAATTTCATTAATTTGAGGGGATGTCAAAGCGTTTAAAGAACCTATAGGGTTTTAAGATATTTTACATTTTTAAGGGATTTTAAAGCTCTTGATGTATTTTAATATATTTTCCAAGATTTCAGGAAATATCATCATAGAATTTCACGGGATTTGAAGATATTTGAAATTAGTTTTTAGAATTTACCCGGAATTTTTATTAATTTAGCCTGAATTCTCTCAAATGCTATGGAATTCATTTGAATTTTTTTAATTCACTTGATTCCTTCTAAATTTACTGAATTTTTCTTACTTTAATGGATTTTTCAAAGTTTTTATTTAATTGGTCCTGAGGGTCAATTGATAAAATAATCAAATTATTTGAAATGTTTTAAGGGATTCCAAAAGATTTTAAGGGATTCGAAATATTGTAGGTTATTCTAAAAGATTACAAAGACATTTTTTAATGTATTCAATAATTTAATGGGATTTCAAAGGATTTAAAATATTTTAGGGCATCTTAAAAGATTCCCAGGTAGTTTTAAGAGCTTATTAAATTTCAAGGTATTTTAATATTTTAATGAATTTCAAAGAATTTATTCACGAGAAGTGAAAGATTTCGTGGGGTTTCAAAGATTTGGAGAGATTTTCAAATATTTGTTGCAATTAATTTGCAATTTGTCCTGAATCCTTATTAATTTATCCTGAATTATTTTAAATTCTTTTTAATACACCTTAAAGTTTTTTTAACTCACCTTAATTCGTAGGGATTTGATCGAATTCCTTTGAATGCCCTTTTAATTTTTCTAAACTCATTTCAAACTTACTGCAATAAATGAATTTATCATATTTTTAATTTGTTTTGAATTCACTCGAATTTTTTAAATTCTGTTTGGTTTTTTATTATTTTCATCGAATTCTTCTCGTTTTCCTTAAATTCTCCAAGTTCACTCAAATTTTACTGAAATAAATGGATTTTTTCGATTTTTTACATTTTTTTCAAAACTCAAGGTCTTTTATAAACGGATTAAAATAATATTTCAAATACAAATTAAAAATTTTCAAATTCATTTATTTATTTCAAACAAAAAAAATGACTTTTCTACCATATAACATGATTTTTTAACAAAATACTTGCATTTTGAACAAAATATTTAAATTTTCAACAAAATAATAAATGTTTCAACAAAATACTGGAATTTTCAACAAAATAGTTGAATTATCCACAAAATCATTGAACTTTCTACCTAAAAACATGAACTTTCCACAAAAAAGTGCAATAGTTGATATTTCAACAAAAAAATATTAAATTTCGTTCAAAAAATGTATTTTAAAATCAGAAAGACAAATTTTTAACAAATAGAGATTTGTCAGTCATGAAGAAAAATGTTCACCTAAACTGTTGAACCTTCAAGCCAAAAGACGAGTTTTCTATGTAAAAATTGAATTTTCAATCAGAAAATATGAATTTTCAGCAAAAAAAAATTCATTTTCAATAAAATAGTTCAGCTTTCAACCAAAGAGGTAAATTTTTAACTAAAAATAATAAATCTTCAACGAAAAAGTGATTTCTCAACCAAGTCGTTTACCCAAAATTAAAAAAAAAGTTGAATCCTCAAGCAAACAAGATTAATTTCCAAACAAACCGTTGCATTTTTATAAAAAAAATATGAAATTTCGTCTAAAACAGATGAATTTTTAAATAAGAAGTAAATTTTCTTCGGAGATATTTGGATTTTCAACAAGGCAGATGAGTTTTTAACCAAAAAGAATGACTTTTTAACAAAATTAATTAATCTTCAACCAAATGGTTGCATTTTTATCCAAGAAAGATGAAATTTCTACTAAAACAGATGAATTTTTAAATCAAATTGTTGCAAAATTTGAATTTTCATCAAAAAAAGATTTTAGTTCGACTATTTAACATTAAAATATGAGTTTTTAACAAGAAAACAATTTTCTACGAAGATACTTGATTTTTCAACCCAAAAAGATGAATTTTCAACAAAACATTTGAATTTTCAACCAAAAAGGATGACATTTAACTTTAAATTATCAAGAAAGATGAAATTTCTACTAAAACAGATGACTTTTTAAATTAAGTAAACCAATTTTAAAATAAATAGTTGAATTTTCATCCAAGAAAGTTAGTTTAAAATTTACTTATTTGATGAATCATTATTTTTTAGTTGAAAATTCGTCTTTTTCGATAGAAAATTATTCTTTTAGGTTAAAGATGCATGTTTCTGATTGATAATTTAACTATTTGGCTGAAAATTAAACAAAATCTATTCCGTTTCGTTGAAAATTAAACTATTTCGTTAAAAATCTTTTTTTTTTTTTTGTTGAAAATTACTTTAAAAGTCAAATGTTCATTTGAAAAATCCTGTACTTTGTTATAAAATCACCTATTTTGATAGAAAATTCATCTTATTGGTTCAAAATTAGTTTTTTTTTTAATTCTATGGTATTTTATTGAAAATTTGAATTTTGTGAGAGAACATTTAATCTTCTTGGTGAATAATTCATCTTTTTGGTTGAAAATTCGAGTACCTTGTTATAGATTCATCTATTTGGATAGAAAATTCATCTTATTGGTTGAAAGTTTCTCTTTTGGGTTAAAACTTAGTTTTTTTCCAATTTAAAGTTAATTTTTTTTAACTAAAAATATAACTGTTCCATTTTTATTTGAAAATTTATCTGTTTTAGGTGAAAATTCAACTCTTTGTTGAAAATCAGTCTTTTTTTATAGAAGAGTTCTCTCATTAGCTGAAACTTAATCTTTCTGGTTAAAAGCTTAACTATTTTGTTGAAAATTCGTTCCTTTTTTATTTGAAAATTTATTTCACTAACTGAAAATATAATTATTTTATTTTTGGTAGAAAATTTATCTTTTTAGTTTGAAAATTCATGAATTCATTAAAAAATAATTATCTGTTTTGTAGAAATTTAACTATTTTATTTTTTGTTAGGAATTTATTTCTTTGATTGAAAAAAGAACTATTTAGTTGAAAATTCTTTTTTGTTGTTGATAGAAAATTCATGTTTTGGGTTGAAAATTCCACTGTTTGGTCAAAAATTTATATTTTTTGTTGAAAGTTCATCATATTGATTAAAAATTAATTTCTTTGGTTGAAAATTAATTTTTGTAACTGAGGATGAAACTGTTCCATTTTAACTTGAAAATTTACATTTTTAGATGAAAATTAATTAATTTTGCTAAAAACTCGTTTTTTTTGGTTTACAATTTACTTTTCTTACTGCAAATTGAACTATTATATTCTTGGTTTGTAAATTTATCTTTTTTTGTTGTTTAAAATTTATATATTTTATTGAAACTATATCTTTTTTGGTAGAAATTTCATCTTTTGGGTGTAAAATTGAATTTTTTCGGACAAATGCCCGAATAATACATTTGTTAATTAAATTTGTCTTGTCCGTAAACAAAAAACTCGAACTTTTCTTTAAAATAAAATTAATTTTCAAGATTCCTACTTTTTTATGTGAAAAATAATGAATATTAATACTACATTTTCAGACAAAATTAATTTCGACTTTAAACTTTAAATATACATTCAAAAATTAATTAATGTAAAGGTTTATTAAAATTTAAATAAACCTCTTTCTCTTACTTTTTCTTAAATGAAGAAACCTAAGTTTTTCTTTGAGACCAAAATAAAACTAAAAAATGGTCATTTTATTTTTAAATTAAAACAATTTTTTACTAAACATTTTTTCATCCCTCAGGATTTAATTTAAAAATGATCATAGTTAAGTTTTTTAGTTTTACTATGCACATTTAAAATTTTTCAAAAGATATCACTGTAAAAAAAGATTCTATTAAAACTACAAAATTTCGGAAAATTACATAGTATATCATTGTAAGTTTCACACAACTCTCTGTGTGATTTTACCAAATTTTGTAGAATTACAGCCTCTAGCGATGTAAATAAAAGGACCCTCGAGCAGCAGTGTAATATTACACAGCAGATACAAATAAAATTACACACTCGCTCGTAGCAAATATCTTTGCTCGTAGGAACATTAGGTTAGCGAAGGGAAAATTCAGTCGCAGCATGTAAAAATACCATGGGTCGGTAAAGTCACTTCTGAGTTTGGAATTTCCAATTTCAGTTGCGTAATTATACTTTTTTTGAAATGCATCTTTACACTGGTGGAAAGTGTAGCATAATACCAAAATTTATATAATTGAATTAAATATATATATATATATATATATATATATATATAATGTACAATCATACAGAGAATAATGAAGTATATAATTATATATAAATACGTTTAAAGTGCGCGCGCGTCTCTTTTGTTTCGCCATGCGCCGTCAGACGTCGGCCTAGTCGTGCTGATTTTGCAAATTTTTGCACGCAAATTTTTGCACGCAAATTTTGGCGGTTATTGTCGTTATAGTGAATAGTGAGTAATAGTATTGAAGAAAAACGTTTGTTACATTTTAAATTGCTGTGGATGATTTAAATGAAAGTACCCTATATACTTTTAGGAAGCGTGCGAAGATATATCGAAAGGTAAGTTCATTAATTCCTATAATCTAACCGCGGCAACATAACCCCTGGGGTACAATGGCATCATGATCTATATTATAGATCATCCACAGAGGTCCGCAGAAATTGATTTTTGCGGACAAATTCGTCCACAAGATGAATGGTATATAATATTTATATTTATAATGAACAATTTATTTAAATAAATTTAACAATACATCAGTTTGTTCTGGAAAAAAGTTATTTTGTCTTTATTATCAGAATAGTATATTTTTAACGGAAAATTATCATCCACGTGGCAGACAATTTTTTCTCGACTTTATTTGTTATGTAGTATAATTAAATGCGTAAGTGGGTATCCTACGATGTAATTGTTAATTTGTTCTAAATGAGAAATAGGGAAGAGAAAAAAATTGTCTAACATATGGACTCTGTAATTTTTCCCGTACAATCGAATGGTGCTATTAGTTTTTTCTTAACAGATATTATTAAAAAAATTGTTTAAAAAATCTGAAATAATTTTTTTTTTAATGAAAAATAATTTTTTAATGAAATATCCTCGTCCCAACATTAACGTTTCTACTATGTCAATTGGTCTGCCCATGAAACTTGACAAATGAAACAATTGTTTATAACTTCAGGAGTTGCTTATAAATTTTCAAGTCATAACAGTTTTTCGTTATCAATACTATTGTAATAATACATTACAACATCTTGACCGAAAAGTCTTTCTTGGTTGAAAATTCAACATTTTTATTGAAATTTCATCTCTGGGTAAAAATTTCAATTTTTTCTCTCTTAAAAATGCAACTATTTAGTTGAAAATTAATTTGCTTTGGTCGAACATTCAACTATTTTGTTCAAAATTCGTAGTTTTTGGTTGAAACAATTTATTATCTGTTTATTTATTCCAAACTAAATTTTCAAATTCCAAACTATTCCTAAAATTATTTTTTTTTATCTGGTTGAAACTTGGCTAAATTAAAGTCCTAGTGGACCTATGTTAATTCACCGAACCATAACTCGGTCTATCAACCGGTTGCCAATGTACAGGGGCCTGAAATTTTCACTTTTTCAGGTGCTTTTTCACCTTCACGTTAGCAAACTTCTTTTAGGATTATTCGATTGGACTTTTATTTCAGTGTTTTGAAAAGCTCTTTTCATGTTCTTGAAGAACATCATAACCATTTTTTTGTCATTATGAATTTTAATTTTTTTCTTTGAAAATCAAAATTAAAATTGATTGAAAAAAACATACTTTTCCTTTTTTTTTTAAATAGCATTTTTTCTTCTTCTGCAAGACTTCAAAGAGTGTAAAAAAGAAAAAGGAAATTTTAAGTATATGATTTTGTTCAAAAAATCAATTTTTATTTTTATTTTCAAAAAACAAAAATTCATAATGAAAAAAATTGTTATGATAGTCTTGAAGTAAATGAAAAGATCTTTTCAAAACACACTATAATAAAAGTTAAATCGGTAATCCTAAAAGAATTTACACTAACGTGAAGGTGGAAAAGCGCCTGAAAAGGTGAAAACTTCGGGCCCCAGTATATTGACAACCGTTTGATAAATGGACCTATGGTTTGGTGAATTAATATAGGTTCACTAGGACTATAATTTAGCCAAGTTTCAACCCGATAAAAAAATACAATAATTTTAGGTGGGAACACTTGACTATGCAAATGTTAAAGAAAATAGAATTTGATCCTTTCTTATTTTACAATTATTCACGTATAAATGATTTTGATTGTTAATTGTACATTTGTTACTAATTTAAATTTGAAGTTTGTTACCATGACATTATTTCAATTTTAACCTTTCTGTTTTACAATTATTTAGCTATAAAGGATTTCAATTTAAAAATGCACCATTTTGAACAGTTTTAATTTGAAATGACAAAATGTTGAACACTTAAATTCGAAATCCAAATGCATGCAACTTTGAAATATTGAAATGAAAACAAAATAATTTTGAAGTTTCTTAATGTGAAATTATTTCAATTATAAACGTTCCTATTTTAAAATTATTTAACTCTAAAGTATTTTAATTTAAAATTGTAAAATTTTGAACAGTTTCAATTGCAAACTATAAAATGTTGAATGTTTGAATTCTAAATCCAAGTTTTTAAAATTTACTTATTTTCAGTAACCATAAATTTTCTTTTGATACTTGAAATATTAATTTTAATAACTGAATTGATTTATACGATAAATGATAGAAAAATAGTTACGCAAAGTGGAGCGTAGAACACTTGACTTTGGCCACTTCGCGTAGGTTTAGTTGCTGGAAATCAGTTCACGTTAGCGTAGGTATAAAACCAGCCTTAGATTTACACTTGCGATGTTCAATATAAACATCACAATTGTAATAACGCATCTGCAATTGTGAGACTTGATTATTAAGAAACATATATATTTGTTGCAGTCAGAGCGAAGGGCTATAATGCAGCAGAAGGGACGTACACATTTCTTGACCTCTGTTCCTATTTCCTTGTTACTCCTTTAATTTGAATTTTTTCAAAGAAAATGTATGCGTGTAACAGTTGTAGTTGCACTTTGAAATCAGTAAATGATTACTGCAAGCATCAACGAATTCACAGCAAAGATTATAATTTACAAATAGTATGTCCATATTCTTACTGTAAGCTAAACTTTCCAAGTTATGATAACTTTAGGAAGCATATTTATCGCCAGCACAAAAAAATGGCACAGTATCAAACTATCTCTAATTATTTCTGCAAAGAAGCAGATTGCGATTTCGAGTGTGTCGCGCTTTTTTCTTTTAAAAAACATTTGTACGGACATTTCTCATTGTTATCGCGTGGAATTACGTGTCCTTTTCCAAGTTGTCCGAAACCGAATACAATTTTTCGGAGCAAAACACTGTATTCCAGCCACTTGTGCATAGCGCACTCAAAAATGCAGGACGGTTGCGAAGTCGGAAGAGGAAATGATGAAGCTGTTAGTATTCACCAGTCAGATAGGCAGCAGAATTCTGGGGAAGTGGGTCTACAAACTACCCGTGCCATTTTAGATGACAATAATGTGGAAATCTGTAAATGCGAAATAATTGAAGAATATGATTCTGATAAAGATGACACGTCAGACATGGAAGAATCGGAAGAATCGGAAGAATTAAATCCTTCTGGTGAACAATCTGTTTTTGGTGGAGTGGACATGGGCATTCCAGACTCCGAAAATATGGATGGAACGAAAACCTTAGCTAAAATGTTTCTACTTCTTAGTGTTAAACACTTTGCAACGGAACCTATTTTACAAAGCTCTATTCACGGAATAGCTTCTGCTTTCGATACGTGCTATAAGCAATTTACGTCTAATTTAGAGAATAGCAATTTTCCAGAACAGGAAAAAAAGCAAATATTGAATTTGTACAAGGAAAGTTTCACCCCTTTTAGTGGACCACTCGATATTTGTCACGGTTCTTTAAGAAATACTTACTTCCGTGATAAGTATTATACTGAAAATTTCAATGTTATACAACCTATTGAAGTAAAACTCGACAATGATAAGAATAAAAATCATCTTTATCATTACGTCCCCGTTTTAAAAACTCTAGAACTTTTTTTATTGAATAAAAATGTTCGCGATTATTGTGAAAATAATAAAGCCTCTGGTGACGGTAAAGTACTTCGTGATATATGCGATGGCACTCTAGTGAAAAACAATCAGTTTCTAAATAAATCGCGTGTCCTACACATTCTCCCCTTTCAAGACGCTTTTGAAGTAGTAAATCCATTAGGGTCGTCGAAGAAATTATTTAAGCTTATCGGTGTTTATATGGCTCTCGGAAATTTACCAGCGTATTTACGGTCAAAGACGGAAAACTTGAAACTCGTTTTATTAGTTCGGGAAAAATATGTGAAATTGTATGGCTGGAATATTATACTGAAAGAAATGATGCGAGACGTGCAAATTTTGGAGTCTGAAGGAATATCGATTTCATTTCAGGGCCAAAAAATGGATTATTTCGGTACTTTTGTTGCAATGTTGGGTGATAGTTTAGGTAGCCATCAGATAGGAGGGTTTTGTGAAAATTTTAGCAAGTCTATCTATTTCTGTCGATTTTGCGAAATCACCAGAGCTCAGCTGAAGGCTGGTGATTACGGCGTCCAAATCTTGAGAAATGTTGAGAATTATACAGAATGTTGCGATAATGCTGAAAAATTGAAGAAAATGGTGAAAGGTGTTAAGCAAAATTCGGTTTTAAATACTTTACTCCACTATAACGTCTGTAATCCAGGATTGCCACCTTGCATAGCTCACGACTTTTTCGAAGGAATCGTCCCATATGATTTCATGTTCTCGATCAAGCATTTCATCGCGGAAGGATGGTTCTCGTACGGAGATTTAAATGAGCGTATACAGACTTTCAGATTTTGCGGCGAAAATAAAGAGACGCTTCCTCCCATCGAAGACGGAAACAAGTTAATTGGGACTGCTAGCGAAATTCGGCGGTTGATAATGATCTTCCCTGTTATTGTTGCTGATAGAGTTACAGATTTTGAAGATGACGTTTGGATGATGTTAATGCATCTTCGAGAAGTTTGTGCTTTAGTATGTGCTCCTGCAATATCCATGGAGCAAGTTGCTCTTCTACAAGATGAGATCCACCAATATTTAGATCTGAGGATACATTGTTTTGCAGACATTCCTCTGCGACCAAAGCATCATTTCATTGCTCATTATCCGTCGTTAATTTTACAGTTTGGACCGTTGAAACATCTATGGACTTTAAGATTTGAAAGTAAACATAGCTATTTCAAGAATATTGTGAGGAGAAGTAAGAATTTCAAAAATCTTACGAAACTTTTATCACGCAAGCACGAGCAACTTCAGTACATCTGCATGTCTGATGAATCGATATACGATTCTAAGGCTACCATAAAAAGAATTGTGACACTCAGATCAGAAGAATTTTCTGATGAAGAAAGTCGAACACTTGTTTTTGATTTACTGAAAGCAGGAAAAATTCTATTTGTGGGTACAGAGATTAATTTCAGAGGAATTATATACAAGGAAGATATGTGCATTTGCGTTGGTAAAAGCCAGTATGGAAATTTTATAATAATGAAAATAGATAAAATTCTAATCGACGAGTCTAAAAAGGATGTACATTTTTTGGGAAATTTGCAAGAAGTTGTGTACAACCAACAAGTTGGTGTTTACGAGGAATTTGACGCCGTTGGATATGAACCTGTACAGAGTGGTCCAACTGTAGTTGAATTCTCTGCCTTACTAAGCCCTGATCCCTTCTTAAGAAGTAATATTGGAAGTACAGAGATATTTGTGTGCAAGTACGCACCTCTTAACTGTGATATTTGAAAATCGAAAAGGGCACTCGTATCATTGTAATTAAATATTTAAATTGGTCATATATTAGAGACTAAAACGACTGTCGGAAGTCATTTTGTATATATTTAAATAGTTTTTGTAATTCCTACTCACTTTCCATTTCCTATCATCGCCGGATTCGATGGACCAATACTTTGGACTTCTGACTACGAAAGTAGTAAGTATTGTGAGACGTAAAACGTCTTTCTGTGGATTATATATTTATAATACTTTCAAGTTCAGTAATATATAATATCATGGAGTATTTACGAAATTTCTAATGAAAATCTTAACAAAAAAGTTATTTTTCACTCAAATCATAGAAGAATTAGAAAAAAGATGGATTTTCAACTTGTTGGGTTTTTAACGAAAAAAGATTAAATTTGTACCCAAGGAGACGAATTTCCTACAAAATTGTTTCATTTTTTAACATAAAAAGATGTATTTCCAGCAGGAAACTTCATTTTAAACCAAATAATGGAATTTTTAATCAATTAGATGAATTTCCCACCAAAGAGATTTAATTTCTACTAAAAAAGACAAATTTTTAAAGGAATAGTTTAATTTTCAACCAAACAGATTCATTTTCAACGAAAATTATGAATTTTTGTACAAAAAAATGAATTTTTAACAATGTTGCTCAACTATTAACCAAGTACTTGAATTTTCAACCAAAAAAGAATAATTCTCAGCGAGAAATATATTGCGTAACTGACATTTTAACCAAATAAGAACAATTTTTAACCAGTTGCATTTTTAACAATAAAAAAAGATTGCATTTTTCCCAAAAGAGATGCATTTTCTAGAAAATTGTTTTATCTTCTAACACGAAAATATGAATTTTCAACAAGAAACTTAATTGTGAACCAAATAATTGAATTTTCAACCAAATAGATGAATTTCTTACGAAAGAGATTGATTTTTTACGAAAAAGATGAATTTTCAAAGAAATAGTTAAATTTTCAACCAAAGAAATTCATTTTCACCGAAAATTATGAATTGTCTACCAAAAATTTATTTTTAAATCTACAATTAACACATTATGAACGTTCTCAATATAGAATGTCACATAACTGATTTTACATTCAATTGGGTCAAATGGCTTTTAAATTATTATATTGATTTACTGCCTCATTTCTTCTGGGTGAAAAAAGGTTTTTGCTTATTTGTTTTTCTCACATATGCCTGCGAATAAAAAAAAGAATTTTTCTATTTTCAGATGGCTTGCTTGTTTAAAGTATGGTGCAGTAGAAGATTGCAGAAATCCACCATAGTATCTGAACCTAATGTAGCTTCCATAATTTTGAAGGCAAACACAAAATTAAAGCTGAAAGGGGAAGCTTTAGTTTACGAAGCAGACGGAACAAATGTCGACGATGAGACCTTAGAATTTATAATATCGGAAACAAGACGTCCACAAGAAATTTTCATGCTGCTTGAACCTCTTCAGACTTGGACTCCACTCACGATCGAGATTACGCAAAATGCAGAATCTTCGGCTCTTGACACAAAAAATACTTGCAATTCTGAATTAAATTCTCCTGAGATAAAACGATGCAAGAAAGCAGAAGGTGTCGATTCTAGAGTGGAATCTACAGTGGAGCCCAGAGTCGAATCTAGAGGCAATTCTAGAGTCGAATTAAACATGGACACATCACCTGCACCTGACATAAATTCAACTCCGTGGGAGATTCCGTCGCCACTGAGTTCTTGTAATTGGAACGAATTTGAAATTAAATGGCCTTCTAAGGGTGAACCATTCCGAGATTCTTTGGATGATGGACTTCGAGATAAATACTTGGTGACCACATTTGTACAAACCGTGGTATCTCAAATGCGACAATTTTGTCCAACTATTTTAGGAGAGGCGTACGCAATAGTAGCGAAGAAGATGGTGGATGCTTTCCCACAAACCTTCTGCGACTATTTCGAGGGTGGAGAAGTCTTCAGGCAGGGCTACGCAGTAATAAAGGAGAAATTGAAGAACCGGAATACTTACTTACTACGCTTCCAAAAAGGTCTCACCAAGGAATTGGAAATTCCTTTGAATTCTCATAAATTATTATCGTCGGCAAAAGGAGCATGTGCCCGGTGGCAGCCTGATGCCCACCCAGAGGACGAAACACCGGAATCCCTCCTGGAAGCAGAAGCCTCTTTGCTTGAAATAGCGACTTCCGAAGATTTCGGAGAAATAAGTTTTGAGGAGAAAATATTTATTTTCGCAAAACTAGAGTGCACATATGCTGCACAACGGTTTTTCCTTAATACTATTCCGCATATACCAACAGCAGTAGCTATTAAAGAGAAATGGCCTATCCTTCTTATTAAGGATTACATGTTCTGGCATTACGAAACACTAATGGGTCAGCCAATTTCTCAACTGGAAGATGCCATTCTTAACAGCTACGACAAAATTTTCACTTTCCATGAGCTGAAAATAAAGAAAGACGATCCGAAGAAGAAAACAACCACCATGAAAGGAGGTGAAGAGATGAAAGCGAAGGAATTAACGCCATTTGATCGTGTCACGGATAGAGATGCGATTTTTGATCAGGTGTTTGAAATGATTTCGGAACACTTTCAAGAAAATGTTGACTCCATTTTCTTACTCTGCGAGGTAATTAAAATTTCATATCTTTTATTTTAGTTATAATTGACGAGATTGTACCTTTACAGGCCTCGTACTGAGGAGACTATTGACACTATTTTTCAACGATGCAATTGTTTCACTCCTATTTTAGAAAAATTATACTAATTTTACTATTTTCTCCCATTGTTTGCTAATGCAACTATTTTTTCACTTTGGCTTTAAAAATATTTTCAAACTTCTTCGCTGTTTGACTAAAATAAATCTAATTTATTTATTTGTTTCAGAGTACCAACGATTCAGCGGATTTCGTGCTTCCGCAATATCCGTGTATTCTTCGGAAAGGCGATAACCATTTTATGTACTACTTGATCATCGATAATGTGGAATGCCAAGGAATTAGTGATCTAAGCGAAGTTTTGAAAATGTTTGTCGCTTCTTACTACGTATTTAATCGGATGTTTCCGGACTGTTTTGCCGCTACGATGCAGTTCATTCAAGAATGTTTTATGAAAATCGAATCGAAGGAAGGAAGTAAATGTCGCCAAAATACACGTATCCGTAAGAAGGTCATGGGTCTCTTTAACAAATTACGAGATGTGAATGTGCCAAATAGTAAATGTCAAAGGTAGAGTCTTCGAAAAATAACAGGCAATCGAATTTATGGAAGATCTATAAAATCTACGATTGTTTTGTTCGCTGGTTTTTAAGATGAGATTTACGTCTCTTATATGAAATGAGATAATAGGGTTTACAACATCTACGATTTTTGTTCTCTTGATTTTAAGATGAGTTTTACGACTGTTATATAAAATAAGGTAATAGGATTTACAAAATCTACGTTTTGTGTTCGCTTGTTTTTAAGATAAGATTTACGTCTCTTGGCTGTGACAC
>CAKNXH010060204.1:17974-30631 GCA_932178445.1 Andricus quercusramuli
TGAACATTCGTTTTTTAACTAAAAATTTCAATTTTTGGTTGAAAAATGATCTTTTTTGCTTGAAAATTCGTATTTCTTGGTAGAAATTAATCTTTTTGGTCAAAAATTCAAATATTCTAGTTATTGTTACTTTGCTGTTAATTTTTTGAAAGAAGTATGATTACTATTTTACTATTGTTTGAAGCTCATGCTAAAATTGAGCCCTGAAATTATTAACGATAAAAAAATGTCTTTTCGCAGGAAACCAGCTTTTGGAACGAAAACACTATGCAGCGGAAGAAGTCGCTCGCAAGCTCGAATCACTCGCAGAGGACAAATCCGCGTTGTTGAGCCTCTGGGAAAAGAGGAGGATTTTGTACGAGCAGTGCATGGATCTTCAGCTTTTCTATCGTGACACTGAACAAGCTGATGCTTGGATGGCAAAGCAAGAAGCTTTTCTCTCCAACGAAGATCTTGGAGACTCGCTCGATAGCGTGGAAGCCCTGATCAAGAAACATGAGGACTTTGACAAGAGTCTTGCAGCCCAGGACGAGAAAATCAAGGCACTCGATGAGTTTGCTGGAAAGCTGATTGAAGGAGAGCACTACGCAGCTGATGATGTCGCTCAGAGGAGACTCTCGCTTCTCGAGAGAAGGTCCATTCTCTTGGACAAGTCGGCGCAAAGGAGACAGACTCTGGAAGATGCCTACAGGCTCCAGCAATTTGAAAGAGACTGCGACGAAACCAAAGGTTGGATCTATGAGAAACTCAAGTTTGCAACCGATGATAACTACCTAGACCCGACCAACTTGAACGGCAAAGTGCAGAAGCATCAGAACTTTGAGCAGGAATTAAATGCCAATAAAACGCGTATGGACGAGCTGGTGTCAACTGGTGAGGAGCTGATTGAGAGAGAACATTACGCGACTGATCGCATCCGTTCCAGAACTGATGAGATTCTTTCACTCTGGTCGAGTTTGGCTCACGCTTCGGACAAAAAGGGCGCGAAGCTTCAGGAGGCTTCCCAGCAGCAGCAATTCAATCGCACCGTTGAGGATATCGAGCTCTGGTTGTCGGAAGTTGAGGGACAACTGATGTCCGAGGATTATGGAAAGGATCTGACTAGCGTTCAGAATCTCCAGAAGAAACATGCTCTTCTCGAGGCTGATGTTGCTTCTCACTCTGACCGGATTGAGAGCATCGCTCAGGCTGCTGAAAACTTTGTCAGCTCGGGCCATTTCGACGCTGACAATATCAAGGCGAAACAGGATCAGCTGCAGGGTCGTTATTCTGCCCTGCAGAGGCCAATGAGTATCCGCAAGCAGCGACTTTTGGACTCTCTTCAGGTAATGACAATTATTTTCGACTCCATTCTGTTCCAGGGTGCACAGTCTTCCCCCTTTTTTCTAGTACAGGGTGTCTAGCGACCTTGAAAACCTTACAAACCTTGAATTTTTGTTGAACCTTGAAAACCTGGAAATCTCCTTGAATTTTTCACGAGAACGTTGAACAGGGTGTCTACCCTACCTGGAAAACCTGGAATTGTCAGGGAATTTTTATATACCTGGCAAAACCTGGAAATGTCAGGGAATGTTTTTTAAAGTCAGGGAAATTTTTAAGAGGTCGCCCACCTTTTTAAAAATTACAGTATTGAATTGAGTGAAAATGATTCTTCATTTGTAAAAGTATAGCTCTCTATTACTAGATTTTTTATTGAAAATTGTAATCTTTTCTGCTTGAAATATCAGCTGCCACATTTTTCGTTCCGAGTTCATATTTTTCGAAAGAAGATTTAATTACTTGGTTGAGAGTTACTCTTTTGTTGAAAATTTGTTTGTTTTTTTCTCGTTCAACATTATTTTTGTTATTGAAAATGTTACTATTCAGTATTTAGTTGAAAAATTATCTTTTTTACTATTTTTATTTTTTTTTTCTTATATTATTATTTTATTATTTATTATTTTCTTATTATTTTTTAGAAAATTTTCACTTTTTCAGTAGAAATTAATCTTATGGATTGAAAATTAATCTTGTTTGTAATTTAATGTTAAACATTAATTTTTAAGTGAAAATTCAACTATTCAATTGTTTATTGAGAATTTATCTTTTTAATTGAAAATTCATGTATTTTATTGAAAATTCGTCTTATTTATTAAATATAATCTTCTTGGTTGAAAATTCTTCTTTTTGGTTCAAAAATCAATTATTCCAGTTAAAAATTGATCATTTCCGGTGAAAATTCATGTATTTTGTTGAAAAATCGTTTTTGTGGTAGAAAATTCATTTTCTTGGTTTAAAATTCAAATATTCCAGCTAGGTGTTCATAATTTTAGTTGAAAATGTATCTTTTTGCTTAAAAACAAAACTAATTGGTTGAAAGTTAAATTGAATTCGTTTTTAAAATAAATTTTTTGTACGTGGAAAATTAATTTTGTTTAAATGAAAATTTAACTATTTCATTTTTGGTTGAAAACTGATCTTTTTTAGTTAAATATTTAGCTATTTGTTTGAAAATTGATATTTTTTAGTTGAAAATTCAACTGTTTAATTGTGAACTGATGTATTTTTTTGAAAAATCTCGTTTTTGGTAGAAAATTAATATTTTTGGTTGAAAATTCAATTATTCCAGTTAAAGATTAATCATTTCAGTTGAAAATTCATATATTTTGTTGAAAAATCGTCTTTGTGGTAGAAAATTCATTTTCTTGGTTTAAAATTCAAGTATTTCAGCTAAATATCCACCCTTTTTGAAAATTCATCCTTTCGCTTGAAAATAAAACTACTTGGTTGAAAGTTAAATTAAATTTGTTTTTAAAATAAATCTGTTTTTTTTCTGGAAAATTAATTTTTTTAACTGAAAATTTAACTTTTTCATTTTTGTTGAAAACTGATATTTTTTGTTCAAAATTCAGCTATTTGTTTGAAAATTGATCTTTTTCAGTTAAAAATTCAATTTTTTAATTGAGAATTAATGTATTGTTTTGAAAAATCATATTTTTGGTAAAAAAATTAATCCTTTTGGCTGAAAATTCAACTATTTGGTTAATTCATCTATCTTTTTGAAAATCCAAATTTTTACTTGAAAAGTTAGGAATTTAAATGGTTTAAATTGATTTATATATAGTGCCTACATTATTTTACCAAAATATGCACTGCATTTTAAGTATAAGTATATGAAATAAAAATTTGTTTGAATTATTATTCAAATTCATGGACTTTAAGAGAAAAATTCAAGAAGTGATTAATTAAGTTTTTAGTATTATTTAATCATTTAATTATTCGTTCGTGTTAAAATATTTAAGAATATCTTGTAATATTAATTGAATTCCTAGAAACTGAAAAAAACATTATTTATAATAGATTCGCAAAACTGTATACATATCCGAGTCGATTGTTTTAAAATATACAAAATATTTGAATGGCTACATGCTGTGAAAAATTATACCTGGAAAAAACTTGGGATACCTGGAAAAAACCTGGAATCGTCAGGGAATTTTTTTCCAGGATTCGAGTAGACACCCTGTTGAATTAATTTTTTTTAAACAGTTTTTTTTTAATTGAAATGCGAAAAGTAATTTAAATCTTTTAGTCTATTAAAAAAGAAACATATCGTTTAGAAGAAACCTTGCTACTGAAAACTTTTTTTTTCATTTATCTAGATATAATTTATCTTTCACTCATTACGCAATAAATGAAGAGATTTCTAGACATTTTTTGTAGACTCTACCAATTATTTTATAGATTGCAATGAACATACATTAATATTTAGGTTTAAAATGGAACGATTCCAGTTGAATATTTACTACTTTTTTGGAAATTCATCACTTTGTTTGAAAATGTAACTATTTTTTTAAGTTAGTTTTTTTATTGAAAGTATTTTTCTTACCTGAAAATTTAACTCATTCCAATTGAAAATTCCATAATTGTAGTTGAAACTTCATTTCTTGGGTTAAAAATTAATTTTCAAATCTTCCAGATTCTGTTTTAACAATTTCTGAAATCTTTTGAACTGTTGCAATTTTTGTTAAATAATATCTTAAAATTAATGTTTTAAAATAAAAATCCGTTTAAATCATCTCATAAATTATGAGACATATTCTTTATTATCATCAAACCTTAACTGTTTGTTTCAAAATAAAATGTTGCAATCTTGCTAATAAAAAGATTTTAATTGAAAATCTTTCCCATTTTTTGTCGAAATTTTATCAAATAATTTAAAATCTCTTAAAATATTTGTACATTTTTTCTTAAAATTTATTTTCAAAATAAAAAATCATTTCAAATTTTTTCAGGAATTTTAAGAAATTTTTTTTTCTTGAAGCCTATGAAACTTCTTATAAAACTTCAAAATTTTTTTCAAATTCATCAAAAATGTACGTTTTGTTTACAATTTCTTGAAATATTTTCAAATTATTTTTTTTTAACCATTTCTATAATGTCCTATATAAGTCTTATAAGATTTTGCCAAAGCGCGATACGCGCGCGCATGCATATTTTTTGAAATCTCGAAGAGGTGTCTAATTTTGTAGATCAACAATACAAATTTTTTTAAATCAAAAACTTGAATCAAAAATCTGAAATAAATTTAACAAATTTTGAACTGTTGATAATTGTAATGTGTTTAAAATAATTGTAATTAAAAAATTAGGAAAACCTTAGCAATTAACAGACACTTGGATTCTATATTATATTTCATAAACGGAAAAAATTAAATTTTGTGTTTAAGTGTTGAAGACCTTTTTTCCATTGATTATTATTATTAAATTATTGAATATGTTATTCAGATAACATAAATGATATTTCAACCAAAAAAGATTTTAATTTTGAATAAAAAATAGTTTAATTCATGAAAAAAGACAAATTTTTAACAAAATAGCTTAATCCCCCCCAAAAAAATTATTTTTTACCAGTTGCATTTGTGACCGAAAAAGATTAAGTTTTTTGAAAAAGAGACAAATTTTTTACAAAGCAGTTCAATTTTTTAACATAAAAATATGAATTTTCAATGAAATAGATGAATTTCCTGCCAAAAAAGAGGAATTTTCAATGCAATAGTGACATTGTCAACCAAAGAGATGAATTTTTGACTAAAATAATAAATCTTTAGTGAAAAAAGTGAATCTCAACAAAGATTTTTCAGTCATGAAAGAAAAAAAATCACCCAAATTATTATTTTTGGGGGATAAATAAATTAAGATGCAAAATAAAAATCTCTACCAAATATTTATTTTTCAAGTTAATTACTTCATTTGTTTTTAAAGTTAAATAAATATGTAATTTTCCTAAGATTCTCGAGAAAATTCAAAAAAATGTTGAAGCTTCCAGATATGTTGAAAAAGTACAGTTGTTTATTTCCCAGGATTTGGAGAAATTTTAGGAAACATTTGAGTCAGTTTGCAAGATATTTAGGACTTTTAGAAGTTTGGAAGATTTAAAAAAAAAAAAAAAAAAACCTTTTAAACTGACTTGAAATATTCGAGTATAATTTATAATTTTAATTATAATAATATTTTAAAATATTTTTCTTAAAAAGATTCGATATTTTTTTGAAATCTTCAATTTACATTTTGTTTAAAAATGTTTCCAAACTTACAATAATTTTGTAACCATTTTCAAAACTCTTAACTTTTAAAATTCTTCGAATTCTTGTAAAATTTTTCTTGAAATTCTGAACAATTAAAAATCTTGCCTTCAAATCTTCCAGATTCTGTTTTAACAATTTTGAAAATCTTTTGAAATGTTAAAATCCTGTCTAAATATTATCTTAAAATTAATTTTCCAAAATAAAAACTTAGTTTAAATTATCCCATGAATTGTGAGAAATATTTTGTATTATCGTTAAATCTTTTGAAACTTTTTTTAATTATTATTTTTTTTTTAATTTTTGAATCTTGCTAATGTGAAGGTTTTTCGAAATTATCGAAAATAATCAAAAAAAATTGTAAATCATTGTAAATTTTCTCTTAAAATTTATTTTCAAAATAAAAATTCAGTTGAAGTTTTCTTAGGAATTTTGAGGAACCTTTTTTTTTATTTTCTTGAAGCTTAAAAATTTTTTTCTAAATCCTCAAAAATTTAAATTTTGTTTGAAATTTTCGGAAATCTCTTCCAACTCAAAATTATTTTTTCACCATTTTCAAAACTTTTAAACCTTCTAAATATCTTTTTAAATTCTTCGAATTCTTCAAAAAGTTTTCTTGAAATTCTGAAAAATTAAAAAACTTGCCTACAAATCTTCCAGATCCTATTTTGACAATTTTATAAATCTTTTGAAATGTTAAATTTTTTCAAAAGTATTATCTTAAAATTAATTGTTTTCAATAGAAAATCAGTACAAATTATCCCATGAATTATGAGAATTATTTTTTATTATCGTGAAACCTTTTGAAATTTTTTTTACAAATTTTTTATACAATTTTTAAATCTTGCTAATTGAAAGATTTTGCTTAAAAATCTTTGCCATTCTTTTTCGGCATTTTAGAAAATAATTTAAATTCTTTGTCAATTTTATCATTATTAAATTTATTTACAAAATAAGAATTTAGTTGAAATTTTCCCAGGAATTGTAAGGAATTTTTTTATTTTCATGAAGCCTTTTAAACTTCTTAAAATGCTTCGAAATTTTTTTCGAAATCAAAAATTTACATTTTGTTTTGAATTTTTGAAATATTTTCAAATATCAAATTATTTTTTCAACTATTTCCAAAACTTTTAAACCTTCTAAATATCATTTAAAATTATTCGAACTTTACCAAAAAATGTCTGGAAATTCTGAAAAATTACAAAAATTGTTTTAAATTTTCCATAATTTGTTATGAAGATTTTAGAAATATTTTGTAATCATTTGAAATCTGTTGTCATCTTTAAAAATGTTTTCAAATGTTCTCTCAAAATTAATCTCTCAAAATAAAAAAAGGGGTTCAAATTTCCCATGAATTCTAAGAAATTTTTTTTATTGTAGTGAATCCTTTCAAAATCCTTAAGAAGCTTCTAATTTTTTCCAAATATTCAAAAATGTACATTTTTTTAAACTTGAAATATTTTTAACTTCCAAATTAATGTTAAATATTTTTTTAATTATTTTTTATTCTTCATTTTTTAAATCTTCAAAATTACATTGATTATTATTAATGAATATGTATTATTTAGATAACCTTACATTTCGCATAAACCTGCAGTTTGCAGAATCTTTTTTTAAATGAGGACAAAAATAATGCTTCATCCAATCATAAATACGAGTTTCCGGACAACAATAGTTTTAAATTGTTTCGAGTTATTTCGAGATGGATCGAGAAATAATCGAAAATGGCGCCATGCGCTTTTTAATAAAAAACAAGAAGCAAAAGCGCGCTTCGCGCGCGCATACATGTTTTTAGAAATTTTGAAAGAGATGTTTAATTTTGTGGATCAAAAATGAAAATTTTTTGAGATGCAAAACTTGAACAAAAAAATTTTAATAAATTCAACAAATTTTTCTGAACTCTTGGAAATTGTAATGTATTTAAAATATTTGTAACTAAAAGTTAGGAAAGCTTTAGAAATTAACAGATACTTTTCTACCTTATTACTTACCCCAACAAAAAGAAAACATTAAATTTTGTATTTCAAAGTGTTGAAGACCTTTGTTCCATTATTATTATTTATTATTATTATTTTAAAATTATTGAATATATTATTTACATAAAATAAATGATATTTCAACCAAAAAATATTTCACTTTCAGATAAAAAATAGTTGAATTCGTGCCAAAAAAGACAAATTTTTAACAAAATAGCTGAATACCCAACATAAAAATTAATTTTTACCAGTTGCATTTTGAAACAAAAAATGATTAAATTAAAAGAAGAGACAAATTTTCTATAAAATAGTTTAATTTTTTAATACGAAAATATAAATTTGTAATTAAATAGATGCATTTTCTACCAAAAAGATGCATTTTCAAAGAAATAGTGAGATTGTCAACCAAAGAGATGAATTTTTGACTAAAATTACGAATTTTTAGTAAAAAAACGAATTTTTAACAAATTAGTTGAATCTTCGACCAAAAAAGATTAATTTTCAATCAGTTGAATTTTTAACCCAGAAACACAAATTTTCAACGAAATAGTGGAATCCTCAACAATTTCAAATCCAAAAAGACGAATTTGCAACTAAATAGTTCAAATTTTATCTTAAAAACGATTCTTCAGTCATGAAAGAAAAAAAACTCACCCAAATCATTATTTTCGGGGGATAAATAATTCAAAATACAATATAAAAATCTCTACCAAACATTTCTTTTTTAATTTTATTTGTTCATTTGTTTTTAAAGTTAAATAAATATATAATTTTGCTAAGATTTTTGTTGAAAAATCCAAATTTTTTTTAAGCTTCCAGATATGTCGAAATAGTATAATTTCTTATTTTTCAGGATTTTCAATAATTTTAGGAAAAATTCGAGTCAGTTTGAAAGATATTTAGACTCGAAATATTCCGAAAATTTTGAAAAATCTCTGAAAATTGAAATAATTGCCATTGAATCTTCCTAATGTTTTCGAAATTTGTAGAGATATTTTGGAAATTCTAATAATATTTCGAAATATTTTGAAACTTCTTCAAAATTATCTTTAAAAAATAATTTTTTTAAATAAAAAGTAATTAAAGATTTTCCCAGGAATCTCAAGATTTTTTTTTATTTTCTTGAAATCTCACAAATTTTTTAAAAAGCTCCAACATTTTTTTCGAAATCTTCATAAATTTACATTTTGTTTAAAATTTTTGGAAATATTTTCAAACATAAAATAATGTTTTAACAATTTTCAAAACTTTTAAATCTTCTAAATATCTTTTAAAATTCTTCGAATTCTTCCAAAATTATTCTTGAACTTTTAAAAAATTAAAAAACTTGCCTTTAAATATTCTAGATAGAATCTAGATGTGAAGGCAAGTTCTTAAACTCTTCAGAATCTTCTGTTTTGACATTTTTGGAAATCTTTTGAGATGTTGAATTTTTTAAAATATTATCTTGAAATTAATTTTTCAATATGAAAAATCAGTTTAAATTATCTTATGAATTATGAGAAATATTTTTTATTATCGTGAAACCTTTTGAAATTTATATAAAATTTTTCAATCTTTCTAATGGAAAGATTTTACTTAAAAACCTTTCCCATTTTTTGAAATTTTAGACAATAATTTAAAATCTTTTGAAATCTTTGTCAATCTTCTCTTGAAATTTATTTTCAAAATGAATAAATCAGTTACAGTTTTCCCAGGAATCTTAATCAAGTTTTTTCATTTTCTAGAAGCCTTTCAAGCTTCTTAAAAGCTTTGAAATTTTTTCGAAATCTTCATAAATTTAAATTTTATTTTAAATTTTCTGAAATATTTTCAAATTGTTTTCTTAACTATTTCCATTACTTTTAAACCTTCTGAATATGTTTTAAAATTATTCGAATTATTCCAACAATTGTCTTAAAATTCTGAAAAATCTTTTGTAATCTTTCAAAATGTGTTGTCATGTTTTAGAATGATTTTAGATATTCTCTTGAAATTAATTCTTCAAAATCAACAAATAGTTCAAATTTTTTCATGTATTCTAAGAAAATTTGTCTTGTTTCTTGACACCTTTCAAAATCCTTAAAAAGCTTCAAAAATTTTAGTTGCAAATATTAAAAAAGGTTTACATTGTTAAAAACTTTTTTGAAAGGTTTCCAATTTTTAAATTAATTTTAAATCTTTTTGAAACTATCAAAAGTCTCTCAAATTCACTCGGATTTTTTTTTAAACTTTGTAATCTTGCTTGTTGAAAAATGTTGCTTTAAAATCGTCCACATTCTTTTTTGAAATTTTAGGAAATAATTCAAAATGTTTGAAAATCTTTGTCTCTAGATACTTCTGGCATTTGCAAAGATATTTTGAAATACTTTCCTACCTTTTCAGATTTTCATTAAAAATTCATTTTTCGAAGTCAATAATCATTAAAAATTTTCCCAGGAATCTTGAAAAAAGTTTTTCATTTTCTTGAAACCTTTCATACTTCTTAAAAGGCTTGAAATTGTTTTCAAAATCTCCAAAAATTAATATTTTTTGTTGTTGAAATTTTTGGAAATCTTTTCAAATTTCAATTTTTTTCTTCAAAGTTTCCATAACTTTAAACCTTCTGCATTCTTTTCAAATTATTCGAACTTTTCCAATTTTTTCTTTAAAGTCTGAAAAATTTTTTTAATCGCCTTCAAATCTTCCACATTTTTCTATGATAATTTTGTAACTCTTTTGAAATCTTTTTAAATCTCTTTGAATGTTCTTTAAAATATTCCAAAAATTAAAAAAAAAATGTTAATTTTTGAAGATTTTGAAACAAATTTCAAAGCCTTTTAAGATGTATGAAAGGCTTCAAGAAAATACAAAACTTTTTTCAAGATTCCTGGGAAAATTTTCAATGATTATTTACTTTGAAAAATGAATTTTTAAAGAAAATCTAAAAAGGAATCAGAATATTTCAAAATATTTCTGCCATAAATATCTTTTAAACTGATTCAAAGTTTTCCTAGAATTTTGCAAAATCTTGAAAAATAAAAAAATGATACTTTTTGTCTTTTTTTTCGTTTTTTAATTTTCCCAATAATCCTAGGAAAATTATATATTTATGAAACCCTAAAAACAAATTAACAAAAAAACTTTAAAAGTAAATGTTTAATTGTAATGTTTATTTTGTATTCAAAATTATTTATCCTTTAAAATTACAATTTGAGTGACATTTTTTTTCAGGACAGAAAAATGTTTTTAGATAAAAAATTGAATATGGTTGAAAATTCGTCTTTTTAATTTTAAAATTATTCTCTTTTTATTAAGAATTCAACTATTTTGTTGGAAACTCGTCTTCGTTGGTAAAATATGCAACTGGTTGAAAATTAATCTTTTTTGATTAAAAATCCATCTTCTTGGTAGAAAATAAATCTTCTTGGTAGAAAAGTTATCTATTTCGTTAAAAACTTATATTTTCATGTGAAAAAATTGAACTGTTTTGTGAAAAATTCGTCTCTTGTGAAAACAATTTAATCTTTTTTGGTTAAAAATGCAACTAATAAAAATTAATTTTGTTTTGGTTTATGATTCAGCTATTCTGTCCAAGTTGATAACAATTTCACGAAAAAATAATTAAAAGTATCAAATTCAACAGATTATAATAGTTTCACGGATAGTCTTTGTGGGATGAATTTTCTCAGTTTGTTTAAAAAACATCAGAAATTCGCCATAGCAACGACGAAAGAAATTTAAAGTCTTGAAGTTTGTTATCTTTCTTTTTCAGAACACAAAATAGAAGGACAGTTCCAACCAATCATAAATACGAGTTTTCGGACAACAATAGTTTTAAATTGTTTCGAGTTATTTCGAGATGGATCGAGAAATAATCGAAAATGGCGCCATGCGCTTTTTAATAAAAGGGTTTTCTAAAACTGTGTTTAAATTATATTTTTCTACTTTTTTCCAGGTTCAACAACTCTTTCGTGACATCGAGGACGAAGAGGCCTGGATCCGAGAAAAGGAACCAGTTGCCGCAAGCACAAACCGTGGTCGTGACTTGATTGGCGTTCAAAATCTGCAAAAGAAACACCAGGCCGTGTTGGCCGAAATTAATAATCACGAGCCCCGAGTCGCCGCTGTTTGCCAAGCCGGCAACAAGATGTTGCAGGACGGACACTTTGCAGCTGAGGAAATCTCGCAGAGACTCACAGCTTTGGATGAACACTGGGGATCTCTGAAGGAGAAGGCTCGTCAGCGCAAACAAGATCTGGATGACTCTCTCCAGGCTCATCAGTACTTTGCTGATGCCAACGAAGCCGAGTCCTGGATGAAGGAAAAGCGACCCATCGTGATGAATCCGGATTATGGAAAGGACGAGGACAGCTCGGAGGCTCTTCTCAAGAAGCACGAAGCACTCGTCAGTGACTTGGAAGCATTCGCGAGCACGATTCAAGTTCTGCGGGAACAAGCGGCTGCTTGCCGGCAACAGGAGACTCCAACTGTTGATATTGCCGGAAAAGAGTGCGTTGTCGCACTTTATGATTACGCTGAGAAATCACCGAGGGAAGTTTCGATGAAGAAGGGCGATACCTTGACTCTGCTGAATTCGAACAACAAGGACTGGTGGAAGGTGGAAGTGAATGATCGCCAGGGATTCGTCCCAGCAGCTTATGTCAAGAGAGTTGAACCCGAGGCTGGATTGACTGCCTCTCAGCAGAATCTGGCAAGAGAGCAGAGTTCGATTGCGGCGAGACAAGCGCAGATTGACGCCCAGTATGATGATTTGATCCGGCTGGCTAGAGAAAGGCAGGACAAGCTCAACGAAACCGCCAAGGCTTATGTTCTCGTCCGAGAAGCTGCTGAACTCGCCACCTGGATCAAGGATAAGGAAAATCATGCCCAGGTTGTAACAGTTTTTTTGTTTGTTGCTTTTTTAGTTGAATGATTTTCCTTCTTATTCCCATCGCGGTGAGCCTCAATCATATTTAATCGAAAAATTCGAATCGAATCAATCTAGAATTTTTTATCTACAGTCGCAGATTTTTTAGATTATCTCTGTTTACTCTAATCAAATCATAATTTATTATTGAATTTTTATTATTTTCCATTATAAGAAAAATATTTTGCAATTTTTGGCTCCTAATTTATCCTGACTTGGAACAGGGAATTTTA
>CAKNXH010060204.1:37479-56803 GCA_932178445.1 Andricus quercusramuli
GTTAAAAATTTAACTATTTTGGTAAAAAGTCAAAATTTGGTTGAAAAGTAATTTTTTGTTCAAAATTCATCCTTTTAGCTAAAAAACTCATTTTTTCCGGTAAAAAAATTTCATATTTTTAGGGTAAGAATATAAATGTTTGGTTCAAAGTTGATCTTGTTTATTTTGAAAATTCAACTATTTGGTTAAAAATTTATGTAATTTGTTAAAAATTTGTCCTTTTTTTTGTGGAAAATTAATCTTCTTGCTTTAAAATTCGACATTTGGAATGCAATTTTTTTTCTTTATTGTCTAAAAAATATTTCTTTGTCTGAAAACTCAACTCTTGTTGAAAATTCGTGTTTTCGGATTAAAGATTCAACTGTTTTGTAGAAAATTTGAATTTTCTCTCGAAAATTGGAAAGTTTGATAGAGAATTCAACTAATTGGTCGAATTTTGAACTACTTTGTTAAAAATTCATTTTTTAGTTAAAAATTCTAAATTTTAGTTAAAGCTTTTTTTTGTTTGTTAAAAACTAAGTTTTTTAACTGAAAATTTCAATATTTGGTTGAAAATTAATTCTTTAATTGAAAATTCATATTTTCGTGTTGAAAATATAAATTATTCGATTTTTGGTTAAAAACTGATGTTCTTAATTCAACTATTTTGTTCCAAAATTGTGTTAATTGTTGAAAATTTAAGAATATATATTTTTTTTAAATGTGCTTGAACGATTTGATTAATTTTTAGCATTTTTACTTCGCTCTAATGAAGAGTGTAATTTTAAATTTACATTAAAAGTATTAATTAGGGATGAAATGACAAATATTGGACAGAAATATTTATGAGAACGATGTTACATATCAAAAGTTTTTATTTAACTGATCTTTTTTTTTTCTCTTGACTTTTTTATATCACTCTGGATTCCAACGATCTAAGTACATCCAATTTTTAAAAATAAATCTTCAATGGCAGAAATCATTGAAAAATCATTGAAAATTATTCTTCTTTTTCGACATATGAAAATAAATCTTTAATCCTTCCCTTTTTCGTGAGAAAACCACCCTATTTTCCCTTTTTTGAGCTCCTCTTGCGCTGCGATCCCTGCAATTGTTTATTCAATTTCGATTCCAGAAATTTTGACTATCTCCCCTTCCTGAATTCATATTAACAAATTTGTAATATGCAAATATGCTGAACTGCTTCTAGGTTCAAGATGTCGGGGAAGATTTGGAACAAGTCGAAGTCATGCAGAAAAAGTTTGACGACTTCCAGGCGGATCTGAAAGCCAACGAAGTCAGATTGGCCGAAATGAACGAGATTGCTGTTCAGCTGATGAGTCTCGGGCAAACCGAAGCGGCCCTGAAAATTCAAACCCAGATTCAGGACCTGAACGAAAAATGGACGAGTCTTCAAACCCTGACCGCTGAACGAGCCAGCCAGCTCGGATCTGCTCATGAAGTCCAGAGATTCCACCGAGATGTTGATGAGACCAAGGACTGGATTCGTGAGAAGGATGCAGCTCTGAATAATGATGATCTTGGAAAGGATCTGCGAAGTGTCCAGGCGCTGCAGAGAAAACATGAAGGCCTGGAGAGAGATTTGGCAGCTTTGGGTGACAAGATCAAGCAGCTGGATGAAACGGCTAATCGTCTGATGCAGTCGCATCCTGATACTGCTGAGCAAACCTATGCTAAGCAGAAGGAAATCAATGAAGAGTGGACTCAGCTGACTGCCAAGGCTAATAATCGGAAGGAAAAATTGCTGGATTCTTATGATTTGCAGAGATACTTGAGTGACTATAGGGATCTGATGGCCTGGATTAACTCGATGATGGGACTTGTCGCTTCTGAGGAACTTGCGTCTGATGTCACCGGCGCTGAGGCTCTGCTTGAACGTCATCAGGTATTTATTTTCGTCACTTTTCTGACAATAAATTAACTCGTGGGTTTAATCAGGGTGTCTGGTGTCCTGGAAATCCTTGAAACCCAGGAAGTCATGGAATTCGTTTTTACCTGGAAAAAACCTGGAAAAGTCCTTGAATTTTGCTAATGCAGGGTGTCTATCCTACCTGGAAAACCTGGAATTGTTAGGGAATTTTTATATACCTGGCAAAACCTGGAAATGTCAGGGAATGTTTTTTAAAGTCAGGGAAATTTTTAAGAGGTTGCCTACCTTTTTAAAAATTACAGTATTGAATTGAATGAAAATGATTCTTCATTTGTAAAAGTATAGCTTTCTATTACTATATTGATCTATTTGGTTGAAAATTTGATCTTTTTGGTTGAATTCCATTATTTTTTATTAAAAATTGTAATCTTTTCTGGTTGAAATATCAGCTACCACTTTTTTCGTTCTGAGTTCATATTTTCTGAAAGAAGATTTAATTACTTGGTTGAGAGTTACCCTTTCGTTAAAAATTAATTTTTTGTTTTAAAGATTCATCATTTTAATTGAAAGTTCATCTCCTTGGATGAAAAATGAGCTATTTTGTTGAAAATTCGTTTTTTCTTTGGCTGGAAATTAATTTTTGTACTGAAAATTTAACTATTCATGTTATTATTTTTGTTATTGAAAATGTTACTATTCAATATTTAGTTGAAAAATTATCTTTTTTACTATTTTTATTATTTTTTCATTCAATTATGATTTTATTATTTATTATTTTGCAGAAAATTTTCACTTTTTTAGTATAAATTAATCTTATGGATTGAAAATTAATCTTGTTTGTAATTTAATGTTAAACATTAATTTTTAAGTGAAAGTTTAACTATTCAATTGTTTATTGACAATTTATCTTTTCAATTGAAAATTCATGTATTTTATTGAAAATTCGTCTTATTTAGTAAAAATTAATCTTCTTGGTTGAAAATTCTTCTTTTTGGTTCAAAAATCAATTATTTCAGTTAAAGATTGATCATTTCCGTTGAAAATTCATGTATTTTGTTGAAAAATCGTTTTTGTCGTAGAAAATTCATTTTCTTGGTTTACAATTCATGTGTTCCAACTAAGTATTCATCATTTTAGTTGAAAATTAATTTTTTCAACTAAAAATTTAACTACTCCATTTTTCCTCGCCATTTTTTTGATAGACATTTACTCTTTTTTGGTCGAAAATTACCTTTTTTTTTGTTGAAATTTCAATTCTTTGGTTGAAAACAGTTTTTTTATTGAAAATTAATTTTTGTAACTATTTAATTTTTGTTGAAATTTTCTTTTTATCGACATTTAATTTGTTTAGATGTAAATTCATCTGTTTGGTTGAAAATTTAACTATTTCGTTGGAATTTATTTTTTTTTGTTAAAAACTTATTTCTCTAACTTAAAATTAAAGTGTTCTTTTTTTTATTGAAAGTTTATCTCTTTTATTTGAAAATGCATCTATTTTGTTGAAATGTTCTCTTTTTTTTTTAGCAATATAACCTTTTTGGTAGAAAATTCATCTTTTTGGTTGAAATGCCTTTTTTTTGGTTGAAAAATAATTTTTAAACTAAAAACGTAACTATTTTTGGCTGAAAATTGATATTTTTAAAATTGAAAATTCAATCACTTGGGTAAAACTTGAACCACTTTATTAAACATTTATTTGTTTGAGGGTTGATCTCTTTAATTGAAAATTTAAATATTTTGCTGAAAATTGTTTTTTTCATTTAAAATTAATTTGTTAAATGAAAAATGTAACTTTCCCTTTTTTTTTTGCTGAAATTTAATCTTTTTTTTTTAAGTCAAAAATTGGTCTTTATTAATAGAAAACTAATCCTGTTGGTGGAAATTTTCTCTCTTTTGATTAAAACTACAATTTTTTTTGGTTGAAAATGAACATTTTTGTTGAAAATTAATATTTTCTGGTTGAAAATGCTGTCTTTTGGCTTATTTGTTGAAAATTCGTCTTTTTGATTAGAAAATTCGTCTCAATGGTAGACAATTAATTATTTCAGATTGAAAATTCAACTGTTTTGTAGAAATTTTTTTTTGGTTCGTTAAAAGTTGACCTTCTTTATTAAACATTCATTCTTTGGTTGAAGAATGGCAGATTCATAATTTTAGTTGAAAATTCCTCTCTTTGGTTCAAAATTCAGCCATTTAGTTTAAATCTATTTTACTGAAAATTAATCATTTTTCGTTAAAAATTAAATTATTTGTCTGTAAATTGGTGTATTTTGTTGAAAATTTGTCTTTTTTGGTAGAATATTAATTTTCGTTGTTGAAAATTCATCTTTGTAGGTTAAAAGTTGAACTATTTGGTTAAAGGTTAAAAATTTAACTATTGTATTGAAAATTAATTTTTTGTTGTAAACACATCTCTTTTTATTAGAAAATTTATTCTCTTTATTAAAAATTGAATTACTTGGTTGAAATCTAAAAAAAACTTTAATAAAAAATCATCTTATTGGCTGAAAATTGAACTATTTTTTTGAAAAGCTTTATTTTTGTATGAAAATTAATTTTTTTAATTGAAAATTCAGATATTTCATTTTAGGTTGAAAATTGATAGTTTTTAGTCGAAAATTCAACTATTAAATTTTTCATTACAAATTCACCCTTTTTGGTTTAAAATTCAACCTTTTGGTTGAACGCAGAACTACTTTGTTAAAAACTCATTTTATTTGTTGAAAATTTAACTATTCTATGAAAAAAAATATTTTTTTCATTGAAATTATTTTTTTTTTTTGCTGAAAATTTACCTATTCCAGTTTGGGTTGAAAATTCATATTTTTTTCAGTAAATTTATCTTTTTTGGTAGAAATTAAAAATCTTCCTAATTGAAAATTCAGCTACTTGGTTGAAAATTAAACTACTTTTCTTCAAATTTATTATATTGATTGAAGACTTAAGTATTTTGTTGAAAATCCTTTCTTTTTCTACGAATTTTTTTTTAACTGAAAATTTAACTATTCCATTTGTTGATGGAAATTTATCGTCTTTAGTAGAAAATTCAACTATTCGGTTGAAAATCTATGTTATTTGTTTACAAATTGGTTTATTTTGTTGAAAGTTTGTCATTTTTTGGTAAAAAATTAATTTCCTTTGTTGAAAATTCGTCGTTTTGGTTAAAAATTCATCTTTCTAGGTTAAAAGTTAATCTATTTGATTAAAAACTGAACTATTTTGTTAAATTTTCTTTTTAAAAAATTCAACTCTGGTTGAAAATTTAACTATTTTGTTGAAATTTTTGTTTATGTTATTGCAATACCAACTATTTAATTTTTCGTTGAAAATTCGTGTTTTTTGTCGAAAATTCCAATTTTCGTTTTGAAAATTCAACCATTTTTTGTTAAAGTTTAATATTTTTGTTTCAAAAGAAGACTATCTGGTTGAAAATTCATTTTTGTAATTTCATGTATTTTGTTAAAAAATCATCCGTTTCGGTTGAAAATTCTAATTTTTTTTAACGTTCGTCTATTTCGGCAGCAAATTCCTCCTTTTGGATTTAAAATTCACCGTTTTTGTTAAGAATTAAACTGTCTTCCAAAAAATTTAATTATTTCGTTGGAAATGCAACTGTTTTCAGTTGAAGTTTAATCTTTTCTGTTTAAAATTCGATTATTTAGTTGAAAATTCATCTTTGTAGGTTGCAAACTCAACAATTTGGTTAAAAAATCCACTTATTTGTTGAAAATTTCATTATTTCATCGCAAATAAACTTAAATTACCTAAATTATAAACAGTAAAAAAATATTGAATTTCAAAAGTTTCATTTAAATTGTTTTTAAAGCTGAAAAAGAGAAATTTTGAATATTTTCTATCTTGGCGTCGTGATTTTTCACCTTGATAAAATGAAAAATGCAACAAAAAAAAACGTTTTTTTTTCTATAAAATCAGATCTTAGGGGCATATGAGAAATTTCGCACATGACGAAAATCATTCTTTTTTTGCTAGGAAATTAGTTTTTTTTCATTGAAAATTAGTGTTTTTATAGAAAATTAATTTTTTCACTAAAAATTTAACTAAATTTTTTGTCGAATTTTTTTTTTATAGATATTTAATCCTTTTGATAGAAAATTCATTTGTTTGGTTGAAAATTTATTTTATTTGCTTAAAAACTTATTTCTCTAACTGAAAATTAAATTAGGTATTCTATTTTGTGTTGAAAAATGATCTTTTTTATTTGAAAATTTAGTTAAAAATTAAAATATTTGTTTGAAAATCCATGTATTTTGTTAAAAATTATTCTTCTTTAGTAAAAAATTAGTTTTTTTTTTATTGAAAATTAATTTTTGCAATTAAAAATTTAGCTACTCCATTTTCCCTCGCCATTTTTTTGATAGACATTTAATCTTTGTTGGTCGTAAATTAACTTTTTTTTTTGCTTGAAATTTCAATTCTTTGGCTGAAAATAGTTTTTTATTGAAAATTAATTTTTGTAACTATTCAATTTTTGTCGAAATTTTTATTTTATGGAAATTTAATTTGTTTAGTTGAAAATTCATCTGTTTGGTCGAAAATTTAACTATTTCGTTGGAAATTAATTTTATTTTTTAATTGAAAACTTATTTCTCTAACTTAAAATTAAACTGTTCTATATTTTATTGAAAATTTATGTCTTTTATTTGAAAATTCATCTATTTTGTTGAAATGTTGTCTTTTTTTGTTAACAATATAACCTTTTTGATTGAAAATTGAACTATTTGGTTAAAAATTTATTTTTATAATAGAAAGTGCATCATTAATATAAAGTTTTTCAAATGTTTGGTTGAGAATTGATATTTTGCATTTAAAAATTAAACTATTTTTTCGAAAATTTATGTATTTTGTGGAAAATTCCTCTTTGTTTTCCGTAGAAAATTAATTTTTATGATTGAAAATTTATCTTTTTGGCATAACATTCAACTATTCCATTCAAATATTCATCGTTTTAGTTAAAAATTCATCAGTTTGGTTAAAAATTAATTTTTTTAATTGAAAATTTAACAGTTCCATTTTTAGTTGAAAATTGATCTTTTCTAGTTAAAAATTTAACAATTTGGTTTAAAAATGTTGTTTCTTAATTGTAAATTCAACTATTTATTTAATTTCGTATTTTTTTCTGTAGAAATGGTTGTAAATTTATATTTCTGGTTTAAAATTCAACTATTCCAGTTAAAGGTTTACGATTTTCGTTGAAAATTCATCGTTTTGTTTCAAAATGTAATTTTTTTTTAAAGTTAGTTTTTTTGTGTGGAAAGTAATTTTTTTAACTGAAAATTTAACTTATTCCAATTGAACATTCCATAAATTCAGTTGAAAATTCATCGGTTTGGTTGTAAATTAATTTTTTTTAATTGAAAATTTAACAGTTCCATTTTTAGTTAAAAATTGATATTTTCCAGTTAAATATTCACAATTTTATTTGAAAATTCATCACTTTGTTTGAAAATGTGACTATTTTTTTTAAAGTTAGTTTTTTTTTGTTGAAAATAATTTTTTTAACTAAACGTTTAACTTATTCCAATTGAAAATTTTATAATTGTAGTTGAAAATTAATTTGTTTGGTTGAACATTAATTTTTTTAATATGAAATTTAATTATTTAAGTTTAGGTTCACAATTTATGTTTTTTAGTAAAAATTATTAGTTTTTTTTTTTTTTTTTTTTTTTTGAAAATGCAACTATTTCAGTTGAAGATTCATTGTTTTAGTTGAAAACCCTTATGTAACTAAAAATGTTTCTATTCCATTTTCGGTCGAAATTCATTTTTTTTCGTTCAAAATTCAACTTTTTAGTTGTAAATTTGTCTTCTTTAATTAAAAATTCAACCATTTGATTAAAAGTTCATGTATTTTGTTGAAAGATTGTATTTTTTGGTAGAAAATTAATCTTGTTTAAAAATACATCTTTTTGGTTAAAAATTAATCTCTGGTTGAAAATGTAACTACTTTGTTAAAAATCAATTTTTTAAATAACAATGTTACTTATTCCAATAGAAAATTTAACTATTTTACTGAAAATCCATTTTTTTAAAGAAATAGATTTTTAACAGAAATTTAACCATTATATTTTTGATTGATAATGTATCTTTTTTGGAGGAAAATTTTTTTGGTTAAAAATTCAAGTATTCCAGTTAAATATTCATCATTTTAGTTGAAATTTAATCTTTTAGGTTGGTAATAAAATTATTTGGTTAAAAGTTAAACTCTTCTGTTGAAAATTAATTTTTTGGTTTGAAGATTTATCATTTTAATTGAAAACTTGTTTTTTCTGAGGATGAAAAAGACATTTTTTTGCCGAAAATTTAACAATTTTGTTGAAAATTTGTTTCTTTTTTGGTTGAAAATTCATCACTTCGTTTTTAAATGTAATTATTTGTTTTGAAAGATAGTTTATTTTTGGGGAACGTAATTTTTTTAACTGAAAATTTAACTTATTCCAATTGAACATTGCATAGTTTCAGTTGAAAATTCATCTGTTTGGTTGAACATTAATTTTTTTAACTTAAAATATAATTATTTAAGTTTTGGTTAACAATTTATCTTTTTTAGTAAAAATTAATTTTGTTGTGTGGAAAATTCAACTATTTCAGTTGAAGATTCATTGTTCTATTAATTCAGTTTCATTTCATTTTCATTTCATTTTCATTCATTTTATTGTATTATTTTAGTTGAAAACTCATCTTTTTGGTTTAAAATTGAACTATTTTCTCGACAATTTTATTATTATATATTTAATTATTATTATATATATTTTTTATTTATTTTTATTAACGATGAGAGAAATATTGTTTAAACGTATATTCTCTTCCGGCATATTTTGAATTCTTTGGATTTCATTATAACTTCTTTAGAATTAAAATGCGTTAACGATCAAAAATGCCGGAAGGGAAAATTAAAATCCGGCATTTTTTTCCGGAAGGCAATGTTAAAAGGCATTGTTTAAATTATAGAACCTGAGATCAGAGATGGAAGCGCGATACGGCATCATTCCGGAGGTATCCAAGTGTTGTGTGCACTTGCGACTAATAATTGTTAATTTTTATTTTACAAATTAATCCCGAAAGATTTGAGGCATATGAATATTTGATTACATGGTTATTTGGTTAAAAAAAAGAATTTTGAAATGGTTATCCGGTAAAATAAAAATTATGCCAAATAGAAACTAGGAAAAATAAAATTTTTTCCAAAAAGAAATTCTGTAAAATGAAAATTTTCCCAAAAACAAATTCGAATATATAAATATTGTGAAAAATGGTTATTCGGGAAAATGAAAATTATGCCAAATAGAAATTCGGAAAAATAAAAAAGAGGAAAAATGGCAATTGAGAAAAATCAAAATGATGTGAAATGGTTATCTGGTTTAAAAAAATAAAAATGAGAGGAAATGGTTATCCGGTAAAATAAAAATTATTCCAAATAGAAATTCGGGAAAATAAAAATTCTGCCAAAAAGAAATTCGGTAAAATAACAATTTTCCCAGAAACAAATTCGAAAATATAAATATTGTGAAAAATGGTTATTTGGTCAAATGAAAATTTGGAAAAATCAAAATTTGGAAAAATGAAATTTGTGGGGAAAATAAAAATTGTGAGAAATGGTTATTCGGAAAAATGAAAATTATGCCAAATAGAAATTCGGAAAAATAAAAAGGAGGAAAAATGGCAATTGAGAAAAATCAAAATGATGTCAAATGGTTATTTGGTTTAAAAAATAAAAATGAGAGGAAATGGTTATTCGGTAAAATAAAAATTATGCCAAATAAAAATTCGGAAAAATAAAAATTCTGCCAAAAAGAATTAGGAAAAATAAAAATGGTGGGAAATGTTTATTTTGTAAAATAAAAATTATGCCAAATAGAAATTCGGAAAAAATGAAAATTTTGTCAAAAATAAATTCGAAAATATAAATATTGTGAAAAATGATTATTCGATAAAATAAAAATTCGGAAAAATACAAATTTTGCCAAAAAGAATTGGGAAAAATAAAAATTTGTGGGAAAAATAAAAATGGTGGGAAATGGTTAGTTAGTAAAATGAAAAATATGCCAAATAGAAATTCTGGGAAAAAATTGTGGTATTTTCACAAAATTTGAAAATGTGGTTATTCAGAAAAATAAAAATGAGGAAAAATGGCGATTGAGAAAAATTAAAATGATTTCAAATGGTTATTTTTGGTTTAAAAAAATGAGAGAATATGGTTACTCGGTAAAATAAAATTTATGCTAAATAGAAATTCGGAAAAAATCAAAATGAGGGGAAATGGTTATTCAGTAAAATAAAAATTGTGCCAAATAGAAATTTGGAAAAAGAAAAAAGAAGGGATGAAATAGAAATTCGGAAAAATAAAAACAAGGGAAAATGGTTATTCGGTAAAATCAAAATTTTGCCAAAAAGAATTCGGAAAAATAAAATTAGTGGGGAAAATAACAATGAGAGGAAATGGTTATTCGGTAAAATAAAAATTATGCCAAATAGAAATTCGGAAAAATGATAATTTTGCCAAAAAGAAATTCGGTAAAAGAAAAATGTTGCCAAAAACAAATTCAAAAATATAAATAATATTAAAAAAGGGTTATTCGGTAAAAGAAAAATTCGGAAAAATAAAAATTTTGCCAAAATGAATTTGGAAAAATAAAAATTTGTGGGAAAAATAAAAATGGTGGGAAATGGTTATTGGGAAAAATGAAAATTATGTCACAAAGAAATTCGGAAAAAAAATTTGTGGCATTTTCACAAAATTTGAAAATGTGTTTATTCGGAAAAATAAAAATGAGGAAAAATGGCGAACGAGAAAAATTAAAATGATGTCAAATGGTTATTTTTGGTTTAAAAAAAAATAAAAATTAGAGGAAATGGTTATTTGGTAAAATAAAAATTATGCCAAATAGAAATTCGGAAAAATAAAAATGAAGGGAAATGGTTATTCAGTAAAGTAAAAATTGTGCTAAATAGGAATTAGGAAAAATAAAAACAACGGAAAATGGTTATTCGGTACAATCAAAATTTTGCCAAAAAGAAATTCGGGAAAATAAAAATTGTAGGAAATGATTATTCGGTAAAATAAAAATTATGCCTGATAGAAATTCGAAAAAATTAAGATTAGGGGAAACACTTATTCGGCAAAATAAAAGATATTTTGAGTAGAAATTTGGAAACAAATTTTGCTAACAAGAAATTTGAAAATATAAAATGTATGGGAAACGGTTATTCGACAAAATAAAAATTATGCCAAATAGAAATTTGGAAAGTAAAAGTAAGAGGAAATGATTATTCGGTAAAATAAAAATTATATTAAGTAGGAAATCGGAAATATAAAATGCAAGGAAAATTACAATTTGGAAAAATCAAAATTCTGTCAAATAGAAATTCGGAAAAATAAAAACGAGGGGAAATGATTATTTGGTAAAATAAAAATCATGTTAAGTAGATAATTGGAAAAATAAAAATGAAGGAAAATCGTAATTTGGAAAAATCAAAATTCTGTCAAATATAAATTCGGAAAAGTAAAAACGAGGGAAAATGATTATTTGGAAAAATCTAAATTTTGTCTAATAGAAATTAGGAAAAATTCAAATTGTAGGAAACGGTTATTTGGTAAGATAAAAATTATGTCAAATAAAAATTAGGGAAAATAAAAATGAGGGAAAATGGTTATTATGTAAAATAATAAATTATCGGAAAATGGCAGTTGAGAAAAATCAAAATTACGTCAAATGGTTATTTGATTAAATAAAAGAAATCTAAATGATTATTCGGTAAAATAAAAAATATGCTACATATAAATTCTAAAAAATAAAAATTATGCTAAACAGTAATTCGAAATAATAAAAGTTATGTCAAATAGTAATTCAGAAATGTTAAAAATTGTCAATTCGAATAAATAAAAATTATAGTAAATTGTTTTTCAGTCATATGAATTTCATTAAAATAAACATTAGAAAAAATAAAATTTTTCGAATATTCATGCGCCTCAAGAAATTCTTTAAACGAGTCACATTTAAAATGCAGTTTATTTAGCGTCTTGATATGATTCTGCGATTAACGCCTATTAATACAGATTTAATATTTTCAAACTCAAGTAGCAAAAATTTGCACAGCTTTTATTCACATTTTCTTCTTCGAACTTATCATTTTCTCAAGATTTTATAGTTTGGTTTAAGCTCAGAGCATTCGCAGAGTGGTGTGTGATTTTGAAGTTCAACTATCTAATTTTTGTATTAAAATCCACCTTTTTAAAATCTTTCTCGAAAATACATAATTTTCGAACCTCTTTACAGGAACATCGTATGGAAATTGATGCCAGAGCCGGAACTTTCCAAGCTTTTGAGCTTTTCGGTCAGCAACTCTTGCAATCGAGCCATTACGCCAGCGTTGAAATCCAGGAAAAACTGGAATCCATGTCCGAGGCTCGCCAGGAACTCGAGAAAGCCTGGATCCAGCGTCGTATGCAGTTGGACCAGAACCTGGAACTCCAGCTTTTCTGTCGGGATTGCGAACAAGCAGAAAACTGGATGAGTGCCCGAGAGGCTTTCCTCAGCAGTGCAGATACCGTCGACAGTTCGGACAATGTTGAAGCTCTCATCAAGAAACACGAGGACTTTGATAAGGCCATCAATGCTCATGAAGAAAAGATTGCTGCCCTTCAAACTTTGGCGGATCAGCTCATCGCAGCCGAACATTACGCCTCCAAGCCAATTGATGACAGACGCTGTCAAGTTTTGGATCGCTGGAGACACTTGAAAGACGCCCTCATCGAGAAAAGATCGAAACTCGGAGAATCGCAGACTCTGCAACAATTCTCGCGAGACGCTGATGAAATGGAGAACTGGATCGCCGAGAAACTGCAACTCGCGACTGAAGAAAACTACAAAGACCCTGCCAATATTCAGTCGAAACATCAGAAGCACCAGGCATTTGAAGCCGAGTTGGCAGCGAATGCTGACAGAATCCAGTCAGTTTTGGCGATGGGTGGAAATCTGATTGAGAAGCGGCAGTGCGCTGGTTCGGAGGACGCGGTTCAAAAACGACTCGCTTCAATTGCTGACCAGTGGGAGTATCTCACCCAGAAAACTACCGAGAAATCGATGAAACTGAAGGAGGCCAACAAGCAAAGGACCTACATCGCAGCTGTCAAGGATTTGGACTTTTGGCTGGGAGAAGTCGAGTCGCTCTTGACGTCAGAAGACGCAGGAAAGGATTTGGCGTCCGTGCAAAATTTGATGAAGAAGCACCAGCTTGTCGAGGCTGATATCCAAGCTCATGAGGAGAGAATCAAGGACATGAACTCTCAGGCTGATTCCTTGATCGAGAGTGGACAGTTTGATGCTGCCGGTATTCAGGAAAAGCGACAGAGTATCAACGAGAGATACGAGAGAATCAGAAACCTAGCAGCTCACAGACAAGCGCGACTTAATGAAGCAAACACGCTTCATCAGTTCTTCCGAGATATTGCAGATGAAGAATCCTGGATCAAGGAAAAGAAGCTGCTTGTCGGTTCTGATGATTATGGTCGCGATCTTACTGGAGTCCAAAATCTGAAGAAGAAACACAAGCGTTTGGAGGCTGAACTTGGAAGCCACGAGCCTGCAATCCAAGCAGTTCAAGAGGCTGGTGAAAAACTGATGGATGTTTCGAATCTTGGAGTTCCGGAGATTGAGCAACGTCTCAAACTTCTGAACCAGGCCTGGGCTGAGCTGAAACAACTCGCAGCAAACAGAGGACAGAAGCTTGACGAGTCTCTGACTTATCAGCAATTCTTGGCGAAGGTTGAGGAAGAGGAAGCTTGGATCACGGAAAAACAGCAGCTTCTCTCGGTGGAAGATTATGGAGACACGATGGCAGCAGTTCAGGGTCTTTTGAAGAAACACGACGCCTTCGAGACTGATTTTGCCGCTCATGGAGAACGTTGCAAAGACATCTGTGAAGCTGGTGAAGCTTTGATCAAAGCTGGAAATCACAGGGCTGATTCGATTGGTCAACGATGCAACCAACTCCGTAATAAACTGGAACAGCTGGGATCACTCGCTGCCAGGAGGAAGACTCGTCTCAATGACAATTCGGCCTATCTTCAATTCATGTGGAAAGCTGATGTTGTCGAATCCTGGATCGCTGACAAGGAAACTCATGTCCGTTCGGAAGAATTTGGCCGTGACTTGTCAACCGTTCAAACTTTACTGACAAAACAGGAGACCTTTGATGCGGGTCTTCATGCTTTTGAACACGAGGGAATACAAAATATCACGAGCTTGAAGGAAATGTTGGTAGACGCCGGTCATGATCAGACGCCCAGTATTCAGAAACGTCACGCTGATGTGATTTCACGCTGGCAGAAACTTTTGGCTGATTCCGATGCCAGGAAACAACGCTTGTTGCGAATGCAGGATCAGTTCCGACAGATTGAGGAATTGTATCTGACCTTTGCGAAGAAAGCTTCCGCCTTTAATTCCTGGTTCGAGAATGCCGAGGAGGACCTGACTGATCCGGTTCGCTGCAACAGCATTGAGGAGATTCGAGCCTTGCGGGAGGCTCATGCCCAGTTCCAGGCGAGTCTTTCATCAGCGGAGGCTGACTTCCAGGGGCTGGCAGCTCTCGACAGGCAAATCAAGAGCTTCAATGTCGGCCCGAATCCCTACACTTGGTTCACGATGGAGGCCTTGGAAGACACCTGGAGGAACTTGCAGAAGATCATCAAGGAGAGGGATGTTGAGCTCGCGAAGGAGGCCCAGCGACAGGAAGAGAATGACAAGTTGAGAAAGGAGTTTGCGAAACATGCGAATGCGTTCCACCAGTGGCTGGCTGATACGAGAACCTCGATGATGGAAGGCTCCGGTTCGTTGGAGCAACAATTGGAAGCCACGAAGAGAAAGACCCAGGAAGTCAGGGCTCGGCGGCAGGATCTGAAGAAGATTGAAGACCTGGGAGCGATCTTGGAAGAGCACTTGATTCTGGATAATAGGTACACCGAGCACAGCACTGTTGGATTGGCTCAGCAGTGGGATCAGTTGGATCAGCTGGGCATGAGAATGCAGCACAATTTGGAACAACAGATTCAAGCTCGTAATCAATCGGGAGTGAGCGAAGATGCTCTCAAGGAATTCTCGATGATGTTCAAGCACTTTGACAAGGACAAGAGTGGACGATTGAATCACCAGGAATTCAAATCCTGTTTGAGGGCGCTTGGATACGATCTTCCCATGGTGGAAGAGGGACAGCCTGATCCTGAATTTGAAAATATTCTAGGTAAGTTTCACTTTTACGGGAGGATTTTTTTAGGTTTGAGACAAATACAGGGCTGCTAGAGAGTCAGTTAGGTCACTTTTTAAGATAAAATCACTGTAGTATTTTTTTTTAAATGAAAAGATCATTTTAATCTCTTTTCTTTTAGTAAATTTAGAAAAAGATCCCAAGGGTTAACTATTGAATTCAGGTCTACACCTATTTTTCTGATTTTTTTGTTAAATAGTTTGAATTGACCCTGGATTCTTTGGAATTAGATTGAAATCAACTGAATTCTATTTAAAAAATTTGGATTAAAAAAATTTTGTTTCATTCCTTTGAATTATCTTAAATTCACTCGAATTTCACTAAAATCAATGGAATATTTTGGATTTAAGAAATTCTGCTAAATTCGTTTGAAATTCAACCTGAATTCTTATTAATTTACACTGAATTCTTTCAAATTTTTTTAAATTCAATCAAATTTTACTACAATCAACGGAATTTGTTTGGAATTTAACCTGAATTCTTTTAAATTATTTTTAATTCACTCAAGTTTTTACTAAAATCTATGAAATATTGTGGATTCAAACAATTTACTTCGAATTGTTTGAATTTATTTGGAATTCAGTCTGAATTCTGATTAGGTTACTCTGAATTATTTCATATTCTTTTCAATTATTTTTGATTCAATCAAATGTTAACGAAATCAACGAAATTCGTTTGGAATTCAACCTGAATTCTTATTAATTTAAACTGAATTCTTTCAAATTCTATTCAATTTTTTTTAATTCAATCAAATTTTACTAAAATCAACGGAATTCGTTTGGAATTCTTATTAATTTACTCTGAATTCTTTCAAATTCTTTTCAATTTTTTTTTATTCAGTCAAATTTTAATGAAATCAATGGAATTCGTTTGGAATTCAACCTGAATGCTTATTAATTTACTCTGAATTCCTTCAAATTCTTTTCAATTATTTTTGATTCAATCAAATTTTAATGAAATCAACAGAATTCGTTTGGAATTCATCCTGAATTTTTATTAATTTAAACTGAATTCTTTCAAATTCTTTTCATTTTTTTTAATTCAATCAAATTTTACTAAAATCGCGGGAATTCGTTTGGAATTCTTATTAATTTACTCTGAATTCTTTCAAATTCTTTTCAATTATTTTCGATTCAATCAAATTTTTATGAAATAAACGGAATTCGTTTGGAATTCAACCTGATTTCTTATTAATTTACACTGAATTCTTTCAAATTCTTTCAAGTTATGTTTAATTCAATCAAATGTTACTAAAGTCAATGGAATTCGTTTGGAATTTAACCTGAATTCTTATTAATTTGTCCTGAATTCTTTTAAATTCCCTTGATTTATTTCCAAATTACTCAAATTTTACTAAAATCAGGTGAATGTTTTGGATTTCAAACATTTTTTTCCATTCGTTTTAATTATTTTAAATTCACTAAAAATTTACTAAAATCAATGGAATGTTATGGATTTCAAAAATATTGTTCAATTCGTTTAAATTCGTTTGGAATTCTGCATCCTGAAGTCCTTTGTATTCAGCCTGAATTCTTATTAATTTACCCTAAATTCTTTCAAATTCTTTTGAATTGTTTCAAATTATTTTGAATTATTTTTAATTGACACAAATACTAAAACCAAGTGAATTCGTTTGGAATTTAGCCTGAATTCTTATTAATTTACTCTGAATTCTTTTCAGTTCTTTTTAATTATTTTTAATTTACTCTTTGACTAAAATCAGTGAAATATTTTGCATTTTTAAAATTTCGTTCTATTCGTTTTAATTATTTTAAATTCACTCAAATTTCACTAAATTCAATGGAATGTTTTAGATTTCGAACATTTTGTTCAATTCATTTAAATTCGTTTGGAATTCAGCCTGAATTCTTATTAATTTATGCTGAATTCTTTTAAATACTCTTGAATTATTTTCAATTCACTCAAATTTTACTAAAATCAATGGAATTCGTTTGAAATTTAGCCTAAATTCTTAATAATTTACTCTGAATTCATTCAAATTCTTTTTTAGTTTCTTTAAATTCATTCAAAGTGTACTAAAATCAGTGGAATATTTTAGATTTAATCATTTTGTTCACTCAATTTTAATTAATTTGCAATTCAGTCTGAATTCTTTTAAATTATTTTGAATTTTGATTAATTCAATCAAATTTGGCTAAAATTAATTAAATATTTTTGATTTAATCAATTTGGTTCAATACATTTAAATTCGTTTGAAATTCAGCCTGAATTCTTATTAGTTTATCCTGAATTCTATTTAATTGTTTTGAATTATTTTTATTTCACATAAAATTTACGGAAGTCAATTAAATTCCTCAGGAATTCAGCCTCAATTCTTATTAATTCACCCTGAATTCTTTTAAATTCTCTTAAATTATTTTTAAGTAACTCAAATTTTACTAAAATCAATGGAATATGTTTTATTTATACAAGTTTGTTCAATACGTTCAAATTTATTTTTCATTCACACAAATTTTACTGAAGTCATTAGAATTTGTTAGGAATTCTGCCTGAATTCTTATTAATTTACTTTGAATTCTTTTAAATTCTCTTAATTTTTTTTTAAATAACTCAAGTTTTATTAAAATCAATGGAATATGTTTTATTTAAACAATTTTGTTCAATACGTTCAAAATCGTTAGGAATTCAGCCTGAATTCTGATTGATTTATCCTGAATTCTTCCAAATTCTTTTTAATTATTTCTAATTCAATCAAATTTTACTATAATCAACGGAATTCGTTTGGAATTAAACCTGAAAATTTTTAAATCATTTTTAATTCACTCAAGTTTTTACTAAAATCAATGATATATTTTGGATTCAAACCATTTTGTTCGAATTGTTTAAATTCGTTTGAAATTCAGTCTGAATTCTTATTAATTTATCCTGAATTCTTTTAAATCATTCTGAATTATTTTTAATTCACACAAATTTTACTCAAGTCATTGGAATTTGTTAGGAATTCAGCCTGAATTCTTATTAATTTACTCTGAATTCTTTCAAATTATTTTCAATTATTTTTAATTCACTCAAATTTTACTAAAATCAACGGAATTCGTCTGGAATTTAACCTGAATTCTTTTAAATCATTTTGAATTATTTGTTATTCGCACAAATTTAACCTGAATTCTTATTAATTTACTCTAAATTCTTTCAAATTATTTTCAATTATTTTTAATTCAATCAAATTTTACTATAATCAATGGAATTCGTTAGGAATTTAACCTGAAATCTTTTAAATTATTGTTAATTCACTCAAATTTTACTAAAATCAATTAATTATTTTGGATTAATACAATTTTGTTCGAATTGTTTAAGTTCGCTTAGACTCATCCTGAATTCTTATTATTTATCCTGAATTCTTTTAAATCATTTTGAATTATTTTTAATTCACACAAATTTTACTGAAGTCATAGGAATTTGTTTGGAATTTAACCTGAATTCTTTTAAATCATTTTGAATTATTTGTTATTCACACAAATTTAACGTGAATTCTTATTAATTTACTCTAAATTCTTTCAAATTATTTTCAATTATTTTTAATTCAATCAAATTTTACTATAATCAATGGAATTCGTTAGGAATTTAACCTGAATTATTTTAAATTATTTTTAATTCCCTCAAATTTTACTAAAATCAATGGAATATTTTGGATTTAAGAAATTCTGTTAAATTCGTTTAGAATTCAGTCTGAATTCTTATTAATTTACTCTGAATCATTTCAAATTATTTTTAATTTCATCAAATTTTACTAAAATCAATGGATTTTTTTGGAATTTAACCTGAATTCTTTTTAATTATTTTTAATTCCCTCAATTTTTACTAAAATCAATTAAATATTTTGGATTCAAACAATTTTGTTCGAATTGTTTAAATTCATTTGGAATTCATCCTGAATTCTTATGAATTTATCCTGAATTCTTTTAAATTATTTTGAATCATTTTTAATTCACACAAAGCTTACTGAAGTCAATGAAATTCATTAGGAATTTAGCCTGAATTCTTATTAATTTACTCTGAATTCTTTCAAATTCTTTTCAATTAATTTTGATTCAATCAAATTTCACTAAAATCAATGGAATTCGTTTGGAATTTAACCTGAATTCTTTTAAATTATTTTTCATTTCCTCAAATTTTACTAAAATCAATGGAATATTTTGGATTTAAGACTAA
>CAKNXH010060206.1:0-19449 GCA_932178445.1 Andricus quercusramuli
TTTTTGGGTGGAAAACTAATCTTTTTGTTTTAAAATGTCCTATTTTTTAGTTAAAAATTAACTTTTTTGTTCAGAATGCTTATTTTTGGGTTGAAAATTCAGCTGTTCTACAGGAAAATGGTCTTTTGGCTTAAAAGTTCAACAATTTCTTAAAAATTTTCTTCTTTCTTATCTGTAAGATCTTTATTTGATGAAAATTTTTCTTTTCAGTACGAGAATTAATCTTTTTAGTAAAAAATTTTCCTCTTTGGTTAAATATTCTGAAAGAAATGGTCTTCTGAAAGACTCAAATATTTGGTTGAAAATGCAACATTTTTTCTTCAAATTTTAATCTTTTTCGGCTTGTATGAATTATTTTCAAATTTTCAAATTTTGATCTGAAATTATTTTTCAGCCACCCTCAATGAGCATAAGCAATAATAGATCTGCCTACTTTCGTATTTATTGTTACACGCAATATTTTCTTCTAGGTAATTTTCGATTTGAGAAGCAATGAAAACAATATTTCCGGAAATTTGTGATTTTTTCGGTAATTTATGGTAACTTATCACTTCGGGCTGGTCCAATCACCAATCACAATAAATATACGTTGTCCGTTGATCATCTATAATAGGTTACTTTCAAAAAGTTAACTTCTCGTGGGAAAAATTTATTTGAAGATTGGGTATGGTAACTCAAAAAGTGTCCCATGGTCAGTCGTAGAGGGAAGGCAGAAGATATTACCGATATTTAAAGAAAAATTAGGATCATTATAGTCCTCTATAAAGAAATCGTTTTCGTACTAGTATAGAATTTCCATTTCGTGAAACAAATTTTTTTTTAGCTATACTATAATGGTGACTATATTAAGTTATCGTATCTTCTTTTAAATAAAAATTATACGTTTTTTTTGTTTGCCGCACTGCTGCGTAAGCGTCGAAAAGTGAAGGTTCCATGCATGTGTGACAAAAATGGTTTTATTTCTACTTTAGAGGTCAAATGATGTCGGTATGGACGGTGGTTGCATTTGGCATCGAACGTTGTTTAGCTGTCTCCCGCCCATTTACTTTCAATGGATCAAGTGGAACTAGTCGAGCTATCAAGGTCATTTTTGGTTTCTGGGCATTAAATGCCATTTATTATTTTCCATCGTTGCTGACTGGTCATGCTGTGACGATAGGTATACTTTGCATTTGACATAACTATATCGCGAAATTTTACACTTATTTTCAAGACGTAATGTTTTTAAACTGTTCCAGATACATTTGTTTACTGTAGAATTGAAAGCATTTCGATAACCCGGATGGCCTGCCCGATTTCGATCATTGATTTTTGTGATTACACAGAATTTATAGCGTTTTTCTTTGTTCCGATGATTACAGTTATCCTTATAAACATTTTAATATGGATGACAATTCGTAACAGGTTGCAAAATTCTTCAAATCTTTTTTCTGTTGAAAATGCTCGAATTGCTCAGAGCTGCAGGCAGTCAAATAGAATGATGTGTAAGTTCAGAATGTCAGCTAGTAAATAATACTATAATAGTAATAGTGATAATAATAATAATAATGGGAGATAATTTTTTCTTAATTTAATAATTTTTTTCTTAATTTTAATTTTTTTTAATTTAATTTTTCTTAATTTCTTAATTTGGGAGCCTCGGTGGCTCAGTTGGTTAGACGCTCGGACTTCACCTCAGAGGTCCGGGGTTCGATCCCTGAGCCGGTACCTCTTGAAATTTTTCTATGTACCTTTACCGAGGTTCTGGTGTTTCGGAACCCACCTTAAGCTGTAGGTCCCCCCATCATGCACTTGACTGCAACCCAGTCCGTGAATGATGGGGTAAAAACCAGGCTTTGCCCAATATGTCAAGGCACACGCTCTTATCAGATCACTTGCTTGCATTATAATAATGCGTCCGTGACTGATAATATATACCGGGATAACCCCGTGCATAATATTCAAACAAACAAAAAATCCAACTCTAACCAAAAATGCCTTCGACATATTGGGCTGTAACCATCTTAAGCCTGAGAGAAAAACGAGTTCCCTCATTTTTTATTATAAGGCGACTGGTGTCACCTTCAACACTCACGGCCGCTGTGTAAGGATAACAGCGGCATAACCAAACTGCAGACTACACCATGCTTCTAATTTTGTACCTACAACATCATCGTAAATGATTTCAAACAACGTATTGAAATAACTTATAACATCCTCATCTCATCAGTCACTTGACTTAGTCCGTGGCTATGACGAAAAACCGGGTTCACCCGAGAAAAAGTTTGAAAAAAAACTAATATGGCAACCCCCTCACCCGAGAGCTCCGGTTCTTGCAGTTAACCGCGTTGCATTGGTCTGAATCCCCGATGCTACGAATTGTGTGGTTACGTCACCAGTATCGCGCAGTGCCACCCATAATAGGCCTCTCTTGGATGAAGACCATGATTCAGTTAAGAGTGACAATAGGACCGAACCTAGGCGACGGAACTAAGCAATGGCCCCGGACAAACGCGAAAACATCCCTTTAAATGGTCCGACCAATTCACGAGCGACGTCCTTACCTTTTAGCAAGGAAGCTAACTGGCGCTAAGAGGATACATGCTGAGGTTACATGAACGTTGGGTCAATATACACCCGAAACATGCTTATACAACACCTCAGTATTTACGAGATCAGGTATCCTTCTTATGCCGAGAGGGATATGAAGCTGTTCATCAACAAGAAGAAAAGCAACATCCTGTAGCGAACATACCACCTATTCCAGCAAGACCACCTTTACAGATAGCCTATAATGCCAACATGAGAATTAGGAGATCGAAAATCCACTAGAAAGTCTTTCCCAGGATGGACAAATTAGCTGGAGCGAATACTGCTCTCCTCAGTTTGCTCCCTAAAGATGTTAATCTCTGGAGTCTGAACTGTGCAGTTTACGAGAAGGTGGTCTCCCTGCTAAGCGACAATCGAAGTAATGATACTTCAGTAAGCCTTAGCAATACTCGCGACCTTATTGCACAGCTTCAGTTTAGAATTAAAACGGCGAGATAGCATGCATTAAATGTTCAGTGCGTGATTAGCTACGTAATATCAGATAGAAAATTCACTCCGAAAGTTAGGGCACTTCCTTGAAACTTGAGGAAAGCAAATCACACACTGAACAAATGTTAACTGTTGGCTATCAAGCAGCACTTAACGCAAAAAATAAGAGCTCGTTCAACAGCCAAAGAGTGTCTTAAACGGTGGGTTAAGTCGATTCAGCAAAATTCCACCTTTTCTACTCATCCTTCCCGTCTGAACAATAAAACGTCATGTGCCGTTGAAAATCCGTATAGTCGAGAAGAGATTCAAGTTTTCTGGAAGCAAGTGTATAGAGTGACTTATCCAGGCAATGATGACGCTTAAGATATATCACTCTTTCGTAACCTTTGCCAAAGACAAAGGATCCAAGGTCCAGAGGATGAGTGTCCACTAATTACTGATGAAGAAGTGAAGAAAGTTATCGCTAGGATTCAGAATTTTTCAGCGCAGGGTCAGATGAAATCCACAACTTTTGGTGGAAGAAGTTCACTTCTACACACAGAAATCTGGCCCGTATATTTACTACTTTCTCAAACGGAGAATAACCCGTCCCGACGTGGTTAGTGGAAGGTCGCCCAGTACTGATCCCTAAGAAAGGAGATTTGTCGAATCCAAAGAAGTATAGGCCCATAGCTTGTTTGAACATCAGCTACAAGCTATTCACTTGCATCCTCAAAGAGAGGATATTAACATTTATCGAGCCGGTTTGGAGAACAATAGTGAAACAACGTAAATGCAAGAGAAGGCTGGCAAGTTGCAGAGCGAACCTGTTGATATACATGTGTATTATCCAGGACTCGATCTGGTATTTACGCTATCTGTTCATGACTGGTATTGACTACCGCAAGACATGCGATAACACGAACCAGGAGCTGGTTATCAAGCTCCTTCAGTGCTTGGATGTGCATCCAAGAATAGTGAGATACATGAAAGAGCTTTTGCTTTTGTGGCGGACAAGATTTGTAGTAGCATCTGACAAAAGGCAGGTGACTACCAGCTATGATACATATAAAAAGGGGGGTCTTAGAAGGAGAATCTCTCAGTTCGACACTTTTCTACATCTTCCTATTGCCTCTATCTGTTGTGCTTCGAGGCAATAGCTCTGAATATCTATGTAGCCCGCCGAATAGAAGAGAAAATAAGGTGAACCACCTTTTATATATGGACGACCTTAAACTATTTGCCTACTCAGAAAAGGACCATAACATACTCTTGGCGGCAGTAAATAGGTACTCTAAGGCGATTGGCATGAGCTTTGGACTGGACAAGTGTGTTTGCGTCCATCTATACAAAGGAGGACTAGGAACTACATCATCGCGGCATGGCCAGGATGTTCAAATCATAGGTGGAAATACTATTCAACATCTTAGTAATCTTCAAAGAAAATTATCGTCTTTGTATTAGGTATTTGAGATTCCAAATTATCTGGGAAGAATAAGATCCAGGCGACGAATATGCTAGCCGTTCCTATACTGCTCTACACCTTTGTCGAAGAACGGTTCTGGCTACATCCTGCTCAGTTCTAAATAGTACAAATTCACTTATGCAACTTGTACATCAACATGAAGTCATCAATGCTGCGGTGTTCTTATACCGTGCCTCCGATAGGGCCGCAGAGTAGCTTGGTCTCCCATATGATTCCAGTGACACTTCACAAAGCCCAGCATCACTAATACCTTTGGTGTTTGAAAGTCGTGTACAGGAAGCAGAACATTAACTTCAACTAAGAGAAAATGCTGATAAGCCCCTTCACGGTAAATTCTGTGGCATTATACGTAGATCAGAGCTATCGACAGGTCTGCCAAATATGTTTCTCAAGTCTGCTGGATCAATATCGGCGACTGAGGGATTTATTTTTGCCTGACAAGACGGCGTTATAGATACTTAAGTTTATAGCCCAGGGAGAACTGGAGTCCGTTGTGGAGAATGTCCAGTATAAGATCTACTGGAATTTCTCATTCTTCACCACTGAACGTATCAGTGGTACATAGCCCGCTATTGTCCTACAAGATCTAAAGACGAAGATCATTTACGTGATTAAATTCTCGGCACAAGCGGATGTTAATATTACGGCAAAGGAGGAAGAGAAACGGGCTAAATATCAAGCACTTCTTTTTGCAGGTATGAAAGCTTCATTTCTCTGACAACTCAACAAGATTCCGACTTGTCAGCGTCAGGCTTAGTAAATCGCGAACTGGATGCAAAAGGCTGTTCTTCTGAGATCACTTCATCTGGTTCGTCAACACTATTTCTTATAAGATTTTACAATTTAATGGTAGCCCCAAAAAAATATCCAGAGGTGAAAGCTTCACCTCAAACTGTCCCGTCTGCTGCGGAAGGTCATCCGTGGCTACAGACCAGAATCCAAGAAACAGTGTTGTACGATGTCATCTCGCGTAAATTTCCCACTCTTGCTTACCTTCTAGGACAGAACTAGCAGGATTGGATGAAGTACACGTTCCGGTTGCCTTGGGATTGGTTGCTCTAATGAGCCGGTTCCTCTGAACATTTTTCTATGTACCTTTACCGAGGCTCTGGTGGTTCGAATCCCATCTTAAGATGTACGTATCACCATCATGCACTTAGCTGCAACCTAGTCCGTGAATGATGGGGTAAAAACCATATAACTTGACTACAGTACAATAATGCACCCATGACTGATGATATACACTGCGACAGCCCCGTGAAGGCTATTCAAAAATACAACTTTAACAAAAATGCTTTCCACATATTGGGCTGTTACCAACTTAAGCCTGAGAGAAAAATGAGCTTCCTCATTTTCTCAATATCTGCTAATAAAATTAATGATAAAGTGTGCCGTTGTGCACTGGGATTTCATATTAAAACCTTTTTTTATGATACAGATGCTGTAGTGACACTGACGCTCTTGACTTGGAGTCCTCTTCAGATCGCATATCTTATTATGATGCATAGTGGCGACAAGACGACGTCTGACGTTATATTCAATAGTAGTTATACCATCTTCACTCTCCATTTTCTGTATCTTAGTTCAACCATTATCAATCCTATCATTTACAACATAATGAGTCGTCAATACAGAGAGAAATTCAAAGAAATTTTTTGCTAAAAAATTAAAGCACAAAATTATAAGGAATGATATTCAACTCCACGATATACGCACTAAATCTGAAAGTATCATTTGTTATCCGAAGTCGAATCAAGCAAACAAATGTTAACTATATTCAAAGTTTTCAATGTATCGTAACTGTCTATTAAATAATCAGAGTGGTTTCTAGTGATCTTTTCGAAATACCCCACCCGGCCTCTAGTTCGGGGCACAAAAAATACTTTTTTTTTAAATTGGAAAATATCGAAATTCTAGTTTGTCATGTTTAAACTTTTAAGTGTACATACGATAAAGGTGATTTTTAGGCGTATTTTCGAAATGTCTCACGCGGTTTATAATTTAAGGCATAAAGATCCCTAAAGTTACATATTCTTAAAATTTATTAATACTATTCAATTTTGTGTTAGAAATTCATGTTTTTGGTGAAAATTGAAATATACTGTTCAACCAAGTATACCAACAAATATTAACATCTTCTAATTAATTTTATCACCTGGTCGACACCTAATAACATCATCTAATCATTTTGCACGGTTGGAAGAAAACGTATGAATATGGAACGAGCCAACAATAAAGGAAGATGGCGATACATATTAATACGACTGAGTAGGCCCTTCGTCGACGAGCGAAACGTTGAAGTTTCTAATAAAAATTTTTGGACCAGTATACCAACAATATTAACAATTTCTAATTATACTGTTCAAAAGTCGTTTTTTTTCTTGGTCGACAATTAATTTTGATGATTGGAATTTGTAGGATTTCATTTTTGAATAAAAACTAATCTTTCTTAGCTGAGAATTCAAGTATTTGATTGAAAATTCAATCAATTCGTGAAAAAAATGACTTTTTGGTTGAGTTTCACTGTTTTTCATTCAGAATGAGAATCTTTTTTTTTCATATATGAACTGTTTTCAAATTGAAATTATATATATTTTTTTGGAAATGTCAAAATCATCTGGAAAACTCCAATTATTGTTAGTCAATTTGATGGAAATTCTAGTATACGTTCCCTTACGTGTTGAAAGAAAAACTATAAAATAATTTTTGAAGAATTCAAAACGCTTAGGACATAGTCAAAATGGGAAATTTTGTTCCTTTTTTTCTTAAACTTCCGTAGCTTTGGTTATTTTAATGCTATTAAGGTATATTCCTTAATCACGGCTAATCATAAGACAAAAAGACGAAAAAAAAACACTCACCACGAAGATAGACAAGGCAAGACAGTACGCCTCCCGCATTCAGTGTGTGATTGACTACATAACATCTGGCAGGAATTTGACTACCATGGTTCGACAGTTCGCCCGCGATCTGCGACTCCGTTATCACACATTCAACAAGTCGAAGCTGCTAAGTATCAGGCAGCATATTGTTGACAGAATACGGGTACTATCTGATGCTAGGAGAAGTCTCGAGTGGAGGGTGAGATGGATCAGAGGAAACCAACAGTTTTTCTCTGATCCATCTCGACTCTTCTAAGTTCAGCATCCACTTGAAGAACGCTCAAAAAACATAAATAGCTTTATAGAGATGTGCAGTGCCCGCGTTTTCACCTCATATCTAGAGTCGGAAGAGCCAATTCCGGAGGGTTTGGTGGAAGGACGCGCAGTACTTCTGCCAAAGATGGGCAACTTAGCTGACCCGAAAAACTAAAGGCCAGTCACTTGTGTGAACACGCTGTATAAGATATTCACGGCTATTTTAATTGATAGAATTGTTCGGATATTCGGACCTGATTATCAAAAGCTGTGTCCGCAGAGACGCAACTTCCTACTAGCGCTTCCTATCGACGACCTGGATTGATTACTGGAAAGCTTTCGATTCAACCTCCCACAGACTTATCATATGTCTGTTCGAAAGCTTTCAGGTTCGTCTGCACATCGTGAGGTGCATAGAGAGATTGATGCCGCTCTGGAAAACCAGATTTACTATCTCATCCGGAAAACTTCGTGTGACAACTAACACCGTCACCTTTCAGAGAGGTGCCTTTCAGGGCAACACAATTAGCTCACTACTCTGTTGCCTCACATTATGGTCACCATCTCTCGCACTTTCCCATTCCCAAGGGTATTCCTGCGGTAAACCTGGAAATCGAAAGCATAAGGTCACTCATGTATTTTACATGGATAATCTTAAGATTTATGCTAATTTAAAGAGCAACTACATCTAGCTCTCGAGATTGTCAACGAATACAATCAGAAGATTGGAATGGAGTTTGGTTTAGAAAAATGCGCCAAGATTTATTTAAAGCGAGGAAAACCTAATGGCATCCTCGAAGACCCTGAACTCGTCGAAAGAAGCGCTATACAATAGCTTAGCGCTGGAGAGACCTTTTCATACCTGGGCGTGCCTCAGAGCCGCATTTAAGACGTGACATCTATAAAGGATACTCTCCGAAGCAGATACAAACATTTCATCTGACGGATTTGGTCTTCCTAACTGTCCGCGAAGAACAAAGGCAATGAACATGATTGCCGTCCCGATAGTACTCTATTCATTTGAAGTGGTTCCATGAACGAAGGACGAGCTCAGGTCCCTCGATATAGGGTCACGAAAGGTTATGCACATGCACAAAAGCATGTAACTTGAGTCTTCTGCTCCGCGACTTTACATCTTACGCCGTCAAGGTGGTCGCGGAATACTGAATCTTGAATGTTTCCACAACAGAATTATGTTGGGTACAGAACATATGTTCGCGAATGGACAAGATCCTCTTCATGAAATGGTCAGGAAGCACGAAGAAGTGGGAAAAGGAGCGTTTCTGCCTTGATTTCAATATCAGGGGTGAGCAAAATGCATCAACTCTTATCCATCTCAATTACCGACTCCAAAAGGCTCGGATTAAGAAAGCAGAGGAGAAAAAATTCCGCGAACAGCTCCTCGATAAGAGAATGCACGGCATCTTCCACAGAAATGTAAAGGATCAGTCGATATGAGCTGACGTTTGCTTTCCTTATATCTCCCGGATTAAAGTCGAGCACGGAGGGGTACATTTTGGCGTGCCAAGACGGTGTCTTTTCCAGTTTCGCATATCGCCGCCACATTTTGAGTCAAGACATTCCTGATGATAGCTGCAGAGCGTGTCATGCACACTCTGAGCATCTAGGACATATACTATTTAGTTGTCCAATTCATGCGGAAACGACCTACATCCAAAGGCACAATGCGGAACTAAGAGTGCTTTATAACCATCTCTGTCATTCTTACGGCATCGGCCCTAACACCACTCCGTCGAATGCTCGTAGGGAAATAGTTATTTGCCAAAAATGAGACATGCCGCATATACTGGAACGTCATATTCTCGACAATTGTTCCTGTTGCGCACTCGAGGTCTGACATAGTTCTCCTTAACTTACCTTAGCTTTCACTGGTTAATAACCTGAAAAGCATATCTGCGTGTCAAGAAAATATTAAGACAAACTTTTAATTATATATTATTGCGGTTGGAAGCCAAACAGAGCTATTGAAAGATACAAGACTCATGAGGGGTTCCGAATGTAATACTGAGCATTACCTTCTAGTCTCAAAAATAGAATTAGTTCAGAGATGGAGAAGAAAGCAACAAAAAAAAACTCAACAAATGCGAATCAAAATTGAGAACTTACAGAAATCGGAAGTGCGAATAGATTTTTAGAATAAAATAAACGAACGCATGGATACGGCAACTTGGGAGGCGCTTATAAGCAATAAAGATATAGATTGCGCATGGCCTATGTTGCCAAATATCATTGTTGAAACTACGATGAGGTGTGTGGTACTGCGGTTATAGGAAGAATGTCTGGTGATGCATGCTGGAATGATGAATTTCGCGCAGCCGTCCACAAAAAGAAATGCATACGACTTCGGAAGAAACAAAAAAACGTTTCAAAAATTGGTGAAGGGAAATAAAAGTACAGAGTTTGTCAGCATGATGAATAGCAAGGATGGAATGCTATATGATACAGGCGGTATACTAGATGCTTTGAGAGACTCTTTATAGAAATTATTGGCAGACGAAGCTACAGGGCTCCACTACTGCAATATAGAACCCGATGCGTTACAAAACTCAATTGAGAAAGTCTGTTCCACCAAGGTGAGGGATATAATTAAGAACTTAAAAAATGGTAAGGCAACTGGCGTAGACAGTATTAACGCTGAACTGCTCAAATACGGTGGCTAATACATACCACACAGGCTGTGCGAATTGATAAATTTATGTATTAAGATGGGAGAAGTTCCAGATAACTGGCAAAAAGCAATAATTATCGTACCAATATACAGAGGAAAGGGAGACAAAAGCAACTGCAATAATTACAGAGGTATCAGCTTATTAATTACCATGAGTGAAATATATTTAGAAATATTTATTCTTATGGTAATGTGAATAACAGAAGAAAAGATAGGGGATTACAAAGTAGATTCATGCCAGGAAGATCATGTACGGATTTGATATTATACTAGGTGTTAGACAAGGATGCGTTATGTCCTCATGGCTATTTATTATATTCATGGGCAAGTGTCTAAGAATGGCCCTCTTCGACGAAGGAGATGTGGATCTCGAGACAGTGAGGGTACGTGAATTAGCTTTCGCAGATGACGAGGTTTTTATGACAGAGTCAATCGAAGACTTTCAAAGAATGTTGATCAAACTAAATGCAAGCATGAAGAAAATGGGCCTTAAAATCAACGTGAATAAAACCAAAATTATGGTGTTTGAAGGAAAAGATTAGAAAACAATATGCAACATTGTCCTAAACGATGAGAGAATAGAACAATTTGATAAGTACGTATATCTTGGTAGCCTATTCACAAATGACGGAAAGATAGATGAAGAGTTAGATAGGCGTGTGAACGAGGATAAGAAGATTATCGGTAGGGCAGGCCCCATCATCTGAAGTAAAAATATATCAAATAGAGTGAAAAGGGCAATACATCATTCTATATTTATACCGACCTTTCTATACGGTGGCAAAACACTAGTTGACATATGTGAAAGAAATCGGTTAAGATGGTTTGGGCATGTTGAGAGAATGAAAGATGAACGACTAACGAAACAAGTATATCAAGATAAAGTAAATGGTAGTGTGTCCAGAGACAGACCGATAAAGTAATGGTTATAGAATGTGTAAATAAGACCCAAATCAGAAGACACATAAGTAGCAATAGAAAAACGAGAGCTTGCATGAGAAAATATATGGACGTGAAGGAAGCTAGAAAGGTATGATAGGACAGAAACAGGTGGTGAGATATAATTTATAAAAAGAGTCTTAGTAGGGGAAATGATGACTGGAACAATTGACCTTGGATCCTAATGGGCCCGAGTGGGGAGCTTCACATGGTGACTTTGTGAGGCTCTTCACTTGGGGGTGATCGCTAAATAGATTTATAAGCAACCTGGGTTAATAGCTTGTATCTCCTGTCTGACCCTGGTCAGAAGGCCTTAATCAATCGACACAAAATAATTAATACTTTCTTCAAGGACCCAATCCCAATACACTACTTTTTCACATAGTTCCAAATTCGATTTCTAAAATTTGTTTTTTTCGACCCACCCTAGTACTACTATCCGTTTACGATAAGAGGGCCTCTCCAAAACAGATGAACATTTGTGTAATTTACTCGTAAGAAAAGAATTGAATGAAAACACAGCTTATATCACGATGAAGCTCGCTTTATTGCGCTTAAGAGAAGTCCCCACTTGTTTACGTACAAAAATTGATTTGGAAAATATCCTTCGCGAAAAGATGAAAACCGTGGTTTTTTTCGTGTCAATCTGCCCTTGCTTGACTTCAGATGACATCTTTGAGCTGAACAATGTAAAAAATTTGATAAAAATCATATAGATGCATTCATATTTTGACTATACATACGTGAAAACAAAATTGGAATATATTAATAACAATGAACGTAAAATTCATTTGAAGATGACCATGCTATCTCTCGTAATATACGTAGTAGAAAGTTATATTTTGCCTCAAATTTTTTGGAAAATTTCAATAAATACAATCGAATAAAAATTGGGATCAGCAATCCTAAAACCTATTAATTAATAACAAATAATCCTGGAAGAACGACGAATGGTAGTGTGGGTGGAGGGAGACTATGGCTATTGCATACCATAGCTAAAGGGTCACCTCAGGGGGTCTGCTCATTCATCAAGTGCTGAAAAGAGGAATAAGACACTTTGATTTCCAATGGCAATTTTTCGTGCAGTAGCTACCTTTTTTCAATTACCAGACCCGTCAGCAATGGTACTCGCTGTGTCCACACACCCACAATACCATTCGTCGGTCTTCCAGGATTATTTGTTATTAATTGATAGGTTTCAAGATTGTAATTCCTAGTTATTATTCGATTGAATTTGTTAAAATTTTCCAAGCAGTTTAGGCCAAAATATAACTCTTTACCGCGTAATATTACCAGAGAAAGCATAGTCATGTTCAAATTCGTATTACATTAATTGTTATTAATATATTGCAATTTTGTTTTCACGTATGTATAGTCAAAATATGAATGCATCTATATGATTTTTATCAAATTTTTTACATTGTTCAGCTCAAAGATGTCATCTGAATTCAAGCAAGGGCAGATTGACGCGAAAAAAACCACGGTTTTTACCTTCACGCGAAAGATATTTTCTAAAACAATTTTTGTACATGAACAAATAGGGACCTGTCTCAAACGCAATAAAGTGAGCTTTATTATAGTATAAGCTGCGTTTTTGTGCGATTTTTCTCTTACGAGTAAATTACGAAAATGTGCAGCTGTTTTGGAGGGACCTTCGTATCAACGGATAGTAGAAATGAAAGCTTCTAATCTGTCCCCTAAGGGTTTACATTTTTCTTGTATCTCTTCCCTATTCCTTTACACACTCCCCACACACTTTCTTGGTGGTGGGAGGAGGACCCACAGTTTAATCCTTTCAGTCACGCAATTCAAATGTTTTTTTTTATGTTTGTTTATTCATATATTCAATATTATAGAGAATTTTATTAATTAAACTATATTTTTATGTTCTTTCAATACTAAAGTAATTAAAAATGAAAAAAATTTCAGAAATTTTAATGAAATACAAAAAAATGACGAGAAAAAAAATCAGGTAGCCTATATATAGGCTTCTGTTACTGAAAGGGTTAAGGTGGGTTCTGAATCACCGAAAGCAACAGATTTAAGTACTTGAAGAACCTTTTTCTCTAGAGGTACCGGTCCCACGACTCTCCGGAGATGAACAACCCTTGCTATGCTAGTGTTCACCGCTTGGGCCGCCGAGTCTCCTCCAGAGTGCGAGGCGGGAATCGAACCCGCAAGTCGAAGGAGTGGATCCGAAGCCTACGCCTTAACCCCCACAACATTATTGTTTTATTATTATACCATTAGGACATTTCCCTTTTGGGGTAGGCGTGACTTGCTTGGTTGGTAAATAGTAGTGTGTAGGTGGGTGTATAGGTATAAGGTAGATAGGTATATAGGTGTTAGGTATATATATTTTGATTGATCTGGAATTCTCGTGTCATTTATTGAAATGACACGTCCATTCCGCAACACTGCTCCGACCCGGGTTGATGATCAATCTCTCTAGCGATCCCCCAAGTGAAGAGCCTCACAAAATTGTTATGTGTGGCTCCCCACTTGGGACCATTAGTATCCAAGGTCTCTGTTTCAGGCGTCGTCCACTTTCTTGTGTCACTTTTTTTTATAAACTATTTGTCGCCACAATGTTCTGTCCTGGCATACTCTTCTTGCTTCCTTCACGTCCATGAGTTTTTTATGCAAGATCTTGTGTTCCTATGGCTTCTTATGTCTCTTCAAATTAGTGTCTCATTCACAGATTCAAACCATTCTTTCGGCGGTCTACCTCTGAGCATTCTGCCACATACTTAACCTTTATACACTTGTTTGGTCAGTCGTTCATCTTTCATTCTTTCAAGATGACCGAACCATCTTAACTGATTTCTTTTCCATGTTTCAACTATTGTCTCTTTTGCACCACATTCTTTAAGGATTATCTCGTTGCGAACTTTGTCCATCAGTGTTTTCTCAATTTTTCCTTCAAACACCATGATTTTTGTTTTATTTACGTTAATTTTGAGGCCCATGTTCTTCATGCTTATATTAAGTTTATTCAACATTCTTTGCAAGTCCTCGATTGATTCTGCCATAACAATCTTGTCATCTGCGAAAGTTAATCCACGTACCTTCACCCTTTCTTTTGTATATTGGTACGATAATCGCTTTTCTCCAATCGTGTGGGACTTCTCCCATCTCAATACATAAATTTATCAATTCGCACAACCTGTGAGGTATGTACTCGCCACCCTATTTAAGCATTTCAGCGCTACTACTGTCTACACCAGCAGCCTTACCGTTTTTTAAGTTCTTAATTATATCTCTAACCTCAGTGTCACAGACTTTTTCAATTGGGTTTTCCGATGCATTGTGTTCTACGTCACAGTTCTATTACCCCATATCTTCCCCTTCTAATAGTTCTTTAAAAGAGTCTTTTAAAGCATCTACTATCCCGTGTATACCATATAGCATTTCACCTTTGCTGTTTCTCATGCTGAGAAACTCTGTACTTTTACTTTCGTTCAACATTTTAAATAATAGTTTCATAATTCCTTCAAAGCCGTTTTGTATTTTCTTCTCTTCTTCTATTTTGATTTCATCTTCACTCTCGGCGCTTTTTGTGCGCTTATTTCTTTTCTTTCTGGGCTACCTCAATTTCATCATTCCACCATGCATCACCAGATTTTCTTCCTGCAACCGCTATACCACATACTTCGGTCGCAGTTTTAACAATGATATCCCCTAACAAAGTGCACGCGCACTCTATATCTTTATTGATTATAAGCGCCTCCCACGTTGCCCTATCTATGAGTTCGTTTAACCACTTTTGAAACTCTATTCGCACTTCCGGTTTCTGTACATTTTTAATTTTTATTCGCGTTTGTTTCGTTTTTTTTGTTTGTTCTCTTTGTTCTCCATCCGCACCCTAAGTTTATTTTGGAGACTAAAATGTAATTATCAGTGTTGCATTCGGAACCTCTCATGACTCTTGTATCTTTGGCTAGTTCTCTTAGTCTCTCATCCGCAATAAAGAAGTCAATTATACTGCGCTTGTTTTCTTTACGCCGGGTGTACGTATGGATCATTTTATGTCGGAACCAAGTATTGGTAATAAATATACCTTTTTCTAAGCATCAGCTAAGTAATTTTTCCCCGTTATAATTTTTTCTTGTTGGATCCCCAAAATTACCTACCACCCCTCCTGTATCTGTATTATTGCATCATTTAAAGTGTCCCAGAAGGCGTCTTTGACATCTCTCGGATCACTATCAACTGGGGCGTAACACGCTATGATAAATAAACTTCTGTTTCCTACCTTCATTCTAATCCACAGCAATCTGGGCGATACATATCCATGACCTTTGAGATGCTGTCTTGCTTTTTCATTCATAATAATAAAACTGACCCCCTGACTAGCATATGATTCACTATCTACTTCTGACCACATTTCAAAACTAACTCTCAACACCCAATTTTCTATGTTTCTACATTCGCAACCCCTATTCTTCGTCTCAGGTATACATAGAATATCTAGTTTTCTTACGTGCATAGTTTAGATTAGATTTAGATTTGAGATTAGATTTTTTAAAAGTTCAGATGTTTTTAAATTACAAAAAAATTGTAAAATATGAGACTTGGGAATTCATTGAATTTCTCTGAATCTCCTGCAAGTGCTATTGAATCCTCTAAAAATATCATAAGTGTTTAAAATTCTTTAAAATTCCATTGAATTACTGAAAATTAATATTTAGAAAAAGACAAATTCCGTGATATCCTGTCGAATTCCCTTGAAACTTTTTCGAACGTTTAGATTTTTTCAAATTACGAAAAAATTGTAAAATATGAGACTTGGGAATTCATTGAATTTCTCTGAATCTCCTGCAAGTGCTATTGAATCCTCTAAAAATATCATAAGTGTTTCCAACGCTTTAATATTCCATTAAATTATTGAAAATTAATATTTGGAAGAAGAAAAATTCCGTGGAATCCTTTTCAATTCGCTTGGAATGCTAAAAGTATTTCAAAATCTTGAAATCTCATCAAATTACCAAAGTCAATTTGAAATGCCTTGGAATTTTATCAAATTTCCCATAATATTGAAAGTCCATTAAAATATCTTGAAACCCAAAAATTAATAGTAATTAAATAGGTTACTCATCTTAAAAAATTGAGTTAATTATTTTGCTCTGGACACGCCTCTTGTCTTCGAGGATCTCTACTAAAATCTCCTTGGGTTTCAAATTGCACTTCTAGTTTCGGGGTTTGAAATAATTTTTATGGAAATGACTTTAGATGTCTTTTATGTCTTGGAAGTTTCGAATAACATTTTCACCTGTTTTGAAAATTTAACCGCTACGGGTCTCGAGAAAAATCGACAAAGACTTAGCATCTGTTTGCAAGTATTTCTTGAAATGCTTCATATAAATATTAATGAATTCGCAATAATTACCACAAATTTCCAGGAACTTTAAAATAATTTTTATAATTTTTCTGGGAACTTTACATAAATTTTCGGTAAATTTCAAGATATTTGTTGTAAGTTCCAGGTAATTTTCAAGAATTCAATTTTCTAAGTTGAACACCAATTTTGTAGCTCATTCTCTCTTTCAAAATTGAAAGAAAAAAAAAGATTCTTTTGCAAACCTTTCCTTTTTCATTCTTCGAAATATTTTTGAAAAGTTTCTTCTAATAGAAGAAAGGCATCTCATGAGCATCCTGCGGGCTAAACTATCTTTGAGGCCGGGAGAATTTTTTTTCCTCAAAATGTAATTTTCTAATTTTTCTCGTAGAATATGAAAAATATCGCAAAAGAGCAAGATACATTTTTCAGAGAAATTTTTTAGACTCGCCAACTTTCATCAAGATATTTTTTCGTATCTGTCATTGTTTCCAAGAAAAATTAGAATATTCGATTGTAAGAAAGAAGAATTCTCCTTGCTACAAAAGTTATTTATTTAGCAAGCATCAAAGTTACAAGAAATCTTCATCATCAAAATACGAGTTGAAAAAATATTTTTTTTTTGTGATTTTAAACCTCTCTTAAATTTCTTGTCGCATTTTGGAAGAAGATGATGAACTCTATTAGAATCAAGAAGAATATAATAAATATCTCAATTAGGTCAAAATTGATAGAGATTTAAAGAGAAAAATTCGAGTTTTTTGGAAAACAAAGCACAAAGTTCAAATACGCATAACTTTTCAGAATTTTTTTCTTTTTTGTCAATCGGAAAAATAACTATTGCCTAATTTTCTCTGAAAAATAACATATTTCTTCCCCGAGAGATTCTGCGAATTCAAATGTTGAACCGTGCCTGATTTGAAGTGGATTCGCTCACCACAAATAGTAATATTATTAATTTTTTCAACAAGTTTTGACAGGATTTTCGTTCCGAAAAATGGAAACATGTGACTATTTGTACCACTATTAATAAGAATTTGTCCCTCTAGAGTGGTTTCCAATAGCCAAATTTTTAGTGGTACGAATGTACGCGTCTTTCTCAGATTGTAAAATTCAATTGATAAACAATAATTTGAACTATGAGGTCTGATAATTTTGAGACATGTTGAATTATTTTGAAAATTGTAAGTAGGCTTGATTCAAATGCAAATATAGGCTTAATTTAAGTCCTATCGTGGCTATTCTTAAGTCTTCTAATCTATAATAGTTTTTTTGAGGCTCATTTTTGGCCATGAATACAGATTTTTTTCTGTGAATCTCCATTCGCGATTTGTGAGCATTTTGCTCGACATTTTTAGAAGTGCGAAATTTCGTTGTGACAATAGAACTAGGCAAGTTCTAACGATAGGTATCAAAACATTGACAACTATCTTATGTTATGAATGAAAAATACCAGCCATTGTGCAATATTTGAATGCGATTTTCTAGCTCAATTTGATACTTGGGCGTTTTGTGTGAACCTCACACAATTTAATTTTATTTTGATACTATTAACACGCATTTAAACTTTTTTAATCTTTGCGTAAAAACCGTCCAAAAATGTGGCAACTCAGGAAGTTTGATTCGAGATTCTCCACTTATTATCGCTTGCTAGAGTGATATATAATGATAATGATATCATTTCTCACCCAAAAGTTATATTTTGTCACCCAGAGTATCTAATCTGAAACTGCACACATTTTTTTTAGGTTTTTTTTTGCAGACAGAGTGAGCATCTTAAAAAAAAGGTATATGATTGGCCCGGGTGATTGCGACACTTCAGGACATTTGAATAAAAAAAATCAAGTTGATTATTGTTCTGTAGGCTTGTCATTCTGGCCTGAGCTAGGATTTTTCATTTTGAGTGAAAAATAACAAAATGGCGGACTTCTAAAAAAATAAAACTTTTTTTCAACTTTTTTTCTCCGTAATCGGGCTATAAAAAAGAAAATAATGAACGACAAGAAAAGATCCTAGCTCCCGCCATAGCCACTGATGTGTAGGACAACGTACGACCAAAAAAACGTTGTTTTGAGGAAAACGCGTTTAGCTTTGATAACAGATTATTTTTTAGTAAACTCCCACACTCATCGGCTATGCCACGTGTATATCCAATCAAACCTTCCGTTTCCGCATAGAGATAATTTTCAGCAACTTTTTCTGCTTTTCGACTAGATCTGGCTATTTCAGAATCGTCAGACTTTGCCTTTCGACCGTTCGCTGCTGTTGTGTGGCTTAGAGCGCGCAACTGCTTGAACTATTCAGTTAAAATTGATTGCAAAGTGCATCAATAATAAAGTATTCGATAAAGTTTTTTGAATAACAGAGGAAGAAAATGTCTGATTTGTCTTATGATAGTGAGATCGGGATGGAAATAAGTGATGATATATCTGATTACACGAGTCGATTCGGAATGATCAAAATTATTGAAATTTATTCATTTTCGTTTATCTTTTTCATTGGTACCATCAGTAATGTGATTACATGCATAATAATACTGAAGAATGCAGCAATGAGAAATGTGACCAATTATTACCTCTTTTCTCTGGCAGTGTCAGACATTATAACGGCTACATGTGGTATGTTTGCAATTATTTTGTTCAATTATTTATTAGGCGAACGTTTGACAAGAGAATGTTATTTTAGGTACAATTATGCGTACTCAGTTTCCGCTAACATGGTATGAAAACATTTCATGGATTGTGGGCACTCCAGGGTGCAATATTATCTCCTACTTGAGCATGGTGTAAGGATTCAAAATAATTTTCTAAAATGTTAGAATTTTTAAATCTAATAACAGACTGGCCATAGGTGAGTGAAAATC
>CAKNXH010060208.1:0-14439 GCA_932178445.1 Andricus quercusramuli
AGATCTTACTTATATCTACTTTCTCTCCTATTTACAGTCTTTCCGTCTCCATTCCTCCTCCTCCTTCCTTCTCTTCATCTCCATATTACCCAACCCTCCCTTCACCCATGCTACTTCCCTTTTCCCTCCTTTTCATGCAACAATACCACCATGCTTATTTCACTTCTTTCCACTTCATTGCACTCCTCGAACCAATGCTCCACTCTTGACTCCCCCTTTCCACACAGTTCACACATCCTTTTGTCCCGAGAGAGCCAGAACCTATTGAAACCCTCCATGCATCCACACCTCATCCTCGCTATAAGCTCCTGACTTCCTTTCTCTCCTTTCTCACATAAATATTGCGCTCTTGCCTTCGGAATAATCCACACATAGTTCCCGTTAAACCCTGACTCTCTTATTCTCTCTTCCCCTACTGTCTTCTCTCTCTCTATGCCGTTTTGCTTAAGCAAGTCATAAACCTTCCTTCCATCCTCGTGCATCCATTTCACTTCATCCATCTGCAGTCCATTCATTCCAAAATACCTTTCCCTCTCAGCCGCCATCTTCCCACCCCCTCGCTTCTTCTCCTTCTCTCACCAACACTCCCTAACCAGCCTACTTCTCCCCTCGGCCCAAAATTTCTCCTCATATTTACATGCCCTGCACCCTGCTAGAATCCCTACACTCGTTCTCCTTGTCTCCCTCCTGACAATATATTTGGGCGTGTTCCTTGCCAACCCCAGGGTCCAATTTACATACCCCTCCTGCGTTCTATCTACCTCTTCACCTTCCTTCCACCTCACACCTCTACTCCATACAATAGCACACTCATCACTACCGAATCAAACAATTTCACTCTCCGTCCAAAATCATCTGCGAATAGCTTCTCTCCCAACCCCCACACCTGCCTCATCACCACATTTGCCCTCATCACTCTCTCTTTTATGTGATCAACGAAGCCCAAGTACACAAATTCCTTCACCTCCTGCACCTCCTTTCCCTTCCACTTCCACTCTCCTCCCTTATCCCTTCTCCCTCCTTTTCTGAACTTCTCAACCTCACTATTTTCCAGCAGCACTATGTCATCTGCATAGACTAGTGACCAAATTCTAACCCCTCCCATACTGACACCTCCTACCACCCCGGCCCTCTCTACTCGCCTATCCTCCATCGCTTCCCACAACCTCCCCCTATCCCGCCTGCGTCTCTGGCAATATTCCTTTCCCCTCGACATCCTTCCGCAGTCTCCCTGCCACCACCAACGCGTATACTTTATACGCCGTATTCATTAGCGTAATCACTCTATAATTTTCCAGCCTATCTTTATCCCCTTTCTTATACAGTGGCACTATTAACCCTTCTCTCCACCCTTCTGGGAATCCCTCGCCCCTCCATACTTTCTTCACTGCCTCCTTCAGCCTCCCCTAAGCTCTTATGTACTAAACAGCCATGCTTCGTTCTCTACTCCATCCAGCCCTGCTGCTTTTGACCTTTTCAACTTCCTTATCTGCTTCTCTATCTCCTCGATATTCAACTCCTCCATCTCTGCCTCCCCCGTTCTTCTACTTCCTCCATCCGTCTTCCTTGAATCTGAGCCCTGGAATGATTCTTTGAAAAATCTCCTCCACTCCTCACTCCCTATCTTCTCACTGACCCCCACCCTACGCTTCCTAAACCTATTTATTATCTTCCAGACGTCCCCCTCTGTCTTAACATTTGCTAACTCCTCTTATAGATCTTCCTCCTTTTCCTTTTCTTTCTTTTCACACATCAATCTAGGCCCCTTCCTTATTTCTACGTACTCCTCTCTCTTCGCATTACCCTCTTTCCACTTCTTGTACTTCCTCTTCACCTTCCTTTTCATCTTTTTACATTCCCTATCCCAACCACGGCTTCATCATTCCTTTCTTTTTCTTTCTAAATACCTTCTTTTGCACACACCCTTTCACCTTCTCTTTCAGATCCTCCCATATCTCTTCCACCGACTCTCCTTCAGAGCGTACCTTTCCTAGCTGCTCCTGATACTTCTCTAGCGCCTCCCTCGTTCCAGGTCACCCTCTCCCCTATCGAGACTTCTTCCCTGCCTTGTCTTCCGCCACCCTCACCTCTTATCCACAGATTTAATAGCTAACGGTCTGATTCCACCCTCCCCTCTACTGCCAATTTTTCCGTCTTCTCCCATCCTTGAATATTCATAAACATAAAGTCTATCACCGATACCCCCACCTCAATTACATATGGGTATTCTCCCTCTTCGTCCCCAGCTGCCATACCGTTGGCCACCGCCCAGCCCCTATCCTCCATGCAGTTCCTTAGAATCTCCCCCTCCCCATTTATTAACTTATCCTTCGATTTCCTTTCTAAGCTCTCCCTACCCTGTAAGGTCCCCCTTCGCTCCCCATCCTCGCATTAAAGTCCCCACCCAGTACCACCATGCCCTCCTCTCTTTCACCCAGCAGGTCTTCCACCCTTTCTTCGATTCTTTTCCTCCCATCCCTATTGTACACTGTCACAAACTTACACGTTATCCCTCCTATTTTTATTTCCCTCATTTGCTCTTCCTCTTCCTCTTCCCCTCCATGAACTTTTTCCTCTAATCCATCTCTAACCCGGTTATGATTCCCGCACTGGCCCTTCCTATCTTCTTCACTCTGACCGCCTCCTGGAGTCTCCACCTATACCCCCTTGGCAGCTTTGGCTCTATTCTTTCTACCCATGTGTCTACAAGTCCCACAACATCAAATTCCTGGATGTACCGCCAGAACTCCTCGTCCTTCTTCTTTACTTCTGCTACGTTCCAGTACAGCACCTTCACTACTCCTCTACCCTGAATTACCCCCACCCCCCTACTTCTTACGAAACAAATCCCCCTGTACTTCCTTCAACACATCTTTCTCCTCGTCCCACATCCACATCTTCCCGTCTACTCTTATTTTCCGATATCCTACCTTCGCCGATCTCCCTTCTCTCCTCTCCCTCCTAGCCCTGTCGTACAGCATTCTCTTCACATCACTTTCCTTTCTCTTCAAATCGTAATCGATGAAAACTCCATCATCCTGTATCGTGTTCTTATTTCGCATTACCCCCAACTTTTCTTTCCACCTCTCCAACTGCACAACCGCCACTTCCTTCTCCTTCCTACTCTCCAAGTTGATTTTCCCTACCCTGCCTTTAACCCACCCTGTGCTCTGTAGCAGCTCTTCCATGCCCTCCCTTTCTTCTCTACTCTTTAGCTTCAACTCTTATCACGATATTATTTCTCCTGTCTGCCTCTTCTTTTCTCTCCATTCTCAACTCCATTGCCCTTATCCTTGCACTATCCGCCATCTCCTCCTTTTCATTCCTACTCTCTCCTACTTTATCTTCTTTCATATCCTCTGCCCTCTCCCAAATACATTTAATCTCACTCCCCCACTCCCGTCTCCTACTTCCGTTTCCGTCCTCCCCTCCACCTTCTCAAGTCTCTTTCCCGTCCTTTCCTTCCACAATCTGATCTCCCCTTCCATATGTTTTATTTCAACCTCCTTCTCTTTCCTTTTCCTCTTTAACCCTTCTCCTCTCTCCCACAGCTCATTCACCTACTTTTCCCATCTCTCATCTCTGATTCTGAAGTCCTCCCTAATGCCTTTCATCTGCTCCTTAGTCCCCCTCACGTCCTCCCTCATGCCTTCCATCTGCTCTTTAGTCCCCTTCATGTCCTCCCTCAGCCCCTGATCTCGCCTATCAGCATCTCGAGAGCCTCCTTCTCTGCCATTCCCTCCATGGGGGGGGGGGGGGGGTGACCTAGGTGTTCTCACGCTTTTTTAAAAGGACTCTCCAATTCAATTTTGTCAAGACTCTCTAGGTTGTCTCTCTTTCTCTTTAAGAGAACCTGCCCGTCACATGTGCTCGACTCTTTCTCCCTCACCTTCTCGCTTCCTTCGTTCCTGCCATTCCGCCTTCCCCCGCTCCCTATGGGCGACACTCGACTCCGAACCACGCGGGGTTGTCGGCCGTTGCACGCGGAAAATTTCCTCCCCGTCTATTTCGCTAGCAGCACTGACAGCACTCTCATTGCTTCCCGCCCGCTCTGCCGCCGGTAACTGGGACCTCTCCATGCAGTACCCACCGCAGCCGACAGATGCCTCTAAAGACTCGCCGCCAAATTTTCCCTTTATTTCCCTTTTTTTTTCTTTCTATTCCTCACAGCCCCTGCAGACACATCTTTCTCTGCCTTAACATCCCCCAAATCTGCTAGAACCACCCTTGACCCCTCAAAGGCCCAAGACTCCCGACCAAAAACTCCTCCGACTCCTTGCCACCCTAACCTCACTTTCTCTTGTGACGTTGCAGATTCTCTGCAACTCACAAATTAAATTTTGATGAAAACAACCCTCAAGTTGAAAGCTCTCGTGTTCACACCGAGAGTTAGGAAATTCGGCACTCCTATCTTTTGTTATATTTTTAATTTATTATTATTTTATTATGTATGTCTTATCTCTTTATTTTGTCTCCAAGTTGTGCGTTTTTTTTTGTTAATGTTATTTTAAGAATTTAGGGCTGTCTTCATTATTTTTTTTTTGTTAAATGTCTTAATTCCGCGGTCTCGGGTGAGAGCCAGGTGAAGTGGCACAATCGACGCAAGTGATCGATGAGATCCACCCCCACCTTCATCTTCAGCAGATCTTCACATCTCAAGTCCCCACATGAACTTCCGGAATATCTTTTATCGTACATCCTTCTGACATCCGGGGTAGAATAGCTGACTCTACGCATAAAGGATAGAATGGATTATCTCTTTGGGTCGTCTGAGATCCAAGCTACGTTCCTGGTGAAGGTCGACCGAGGCGGTTACCACCAAAATTCCAAACGGGAATAGGTAATCTCGCCTAAAAATTATTATTGTTGTTGCAAATTTTCCTGTTGCGAACAGGCGTTTCTTGGCTCTTATGCTGTTTTTTTTTGTTTTTCTCTTTATCGGGAGAATCGAAGAATCCTCTCTACACCTGAAGTAAGGAGGAAGGGTTCCTATTTCTCCACCTCAGCACCGGAATACAGCCGGCCCTGGTACCGAGGAAACGGGTTTCGCTTCTCACTCATCGAAGGAAGCAGCTCTCTCCCTCCCTCAACAGCAGCTGATAAGGACTAACGAAGAAAGGACGGGACGATAAGATGGATGAATCGGAAGCCGACCTCACCGGCTATCTTTCTCTCGACCGTTGCGAATTACAGAAATTAAGTTGTGCGCATCAGCCCTTCCCTCTAATCATGTAATTCTTCACGTTTCTATAATATACCGATAAGCACGAAAATTCTTTCTTAGCGTCTGTACACTCAACGTGAGAACACGACGTGCCGCCGCCGTCCACGACATTGTTTAAGGTAGGACCTTTTGTTCCATTAATGGTTTACCCCAGCATTTTCCTGAATTACCTCCCATTATTTTATTGTTTTATTTTATTCTGCTCCTTGGCTAAATCATCATTAAGTGATTTATATTGTGCATAGCCTTATATAATATTTATATATAATATGTTTTACTGTTATATTATTCCTTTGGCACCTTGCGGTCACATTTCAACGATACTATGGTTTATTGCCTTTAAATATGTTTATTTAAAATAGCATTTATAATCTGGAGTGCCGAAATGCCTGAAACTAATCTAAAAATAATAATTTAATTACCGATGTTCTCGATCCCTTCCCCCTTTTCTCAAGTGCCGAAATGCCTAAAATTAATCTAAAAATAGTAATTTAATTACCGAAGTTCTCGATCCCTTCCCCTTTTCCTCAAGTGCCGAAATGCCTGAAATTATTTAAAAATAATAATTTACTCACCGATGTTCTCGATCCCTTCCCCTTTTTCTCAAGTGCCGAAATGCCTGAAATTAATCTAAAAATAATAATTTAATTACCGATGTTCTCGATCCCTTCCCCTTTTTCTCAAATGCCGAAATGCCTGAAATTAATCTAAAAATAATAATTTAATTACCGATGTTCTGGATCCCTTCCCCTTTTTCTCAAGTGCCGAAATGCCTGAAATTGATTTGAAAATAATAATTCAATTACCGATGTTCTCGATCCCTTCCCCCTTTTCTCAAGTGCCGAAACGCCTGAAATTAATCCAAAAATAATAATTTAATTACCGATGTTCTCGATCCCTTCCCCTTATTCTCAAGTGCCGAAATGCCTGAAATTGATCTGAAAATAATAATTTAGTTACCGATGTTCTCGAATCCCTTCCCCTTTTTCATGTACCGAAAGGCTTAAAATTAATCCACCATTAACGTTCTATTCCCGATTTTCTCGATCCCTTTCCCCTTATTTTGTTTGAATAACGACATGCCGACCACTAATAATTCTCCACACAATGTTTTTCCCCTATCGCACATATAATTTGTTTATCTTTACCCCTTTTTTCACTAAAATGATATGGTTTCTTATAATATAGTGCCCTTATCGTCCACATAAAGTCTTCCCCTTATTGTCCAAATAACTTGTTTGTCTTTACCTTTGTTACCCTAAAACTGTAATGTTTCTTATAATATTGGCCCCAATCGCCCATATAAACTTTTCCCCTTATCGACCGATATAATATGTTTGTTTAAACCTTTTTGTAATATATTTAATAATGTTTTCCCTTACCGCCCCTATGATATATTTATCTTAGTTCTTTTTGTGATATATTTTATACTACCTTCCCCTTACCGCCCTTACAATATATTTATCTGAACTCTGTTGTATTGAACTATTAGAACTTTTCTGTAATTCCGAAACCCAATTATTTCTTTGCTAAGAACCCCCCTTTCATGTGTTTTCAGAAACCATTTTTGCGTTTAAATTTGTGAACTCTCCCTTTTTTGTAGTTATTTCGATACCTAGTTGAGTCTATTTGCGAGTACCCCTTGTCATTTGTCTTTTTTTTAAACCCCTTTTGCGTCTATCCCTTGGAAACCTTTTTTTATGCTTGTTTAGATACCCGAATATTTGTAATTTCTGGAACCCCTTCACCCATCATAAAGCTATATTTGCGTTTATCTTGTTTTATATTTTATGGCATTATTACTTGTTAAGATTTTATAATTTTGAATTGTGAACCTAAGTTTTTTTTGGTTTTGTTTTCTTTCTTCTTCTTTTTTAACGATACCCGCAAACTTTTTGTTTGTTATCAAGGCTCCTCTGCCTAGGTTTGCAATATTTAGTAATTTGTCTGTTGTTTTCTTTTACCTACCCGGTTTTACATTTTTGTCAAGTTTCCGGAACTTCTGAATAAAATTGTTATCTATGGTTTCATCTAAAATGTGAGCTTTGTAATTACGTAACCCTCCCCTCTACCCAATTATGTTAAGGCTGAGCTAGTAGTTTTGTTGACCCTAAGACTGCCTCTTAAATTCTAATGTTACCTTCATCTGTTTTGGATATCTTTTAATCTTTCGTTACCGCTTATCCTCTTTTATCGTTGTTTTTATCCTCAAGATTTTTATATGTTTGCTTATCTTACCTTTGGATATTTTAATGCCGTTTGCCCTTTTTTTTGTATTTCAAATTATCTTATCTTCGCATAACTTTTTATCTTCCACTTTTTTTATCGCTTGTTTTTTAAGGTGTACCTTTTGACTGAAGTTGGTGAGATTCTTTTTTTATCGTTTGTCCTGAAACGTCTAACGTTCAGTGAGTCTCCCTTTTTCGTTTGGAGTTTTGATTCCTTATACCTTTATCTTTTCTCACTCACTTGATTTGAATTGGTTCACCTTTGTCCCAAGCAAGGACTGGCGCCCAAAAATCTGTTATTTTTATCGTTCAAATAGTGTATTTAAAAAGTCGTTTTTTCGATTAGGGTCCGTAGTGCGCTCTTTAAAGAGACCACCTATTTCAATTATTGATTGGGAAAAAAGTAGCGTTGCAATTGGCGCCCAACGTGGGGCCCACGAATTTAAAACGGTCTCTGAAAAATTACAAAACTCATTCTTCAATTTTAAATTCCGAATAATACAGAATATTTTATTTCGTTCAAACAAAATATTTGCCAGTAAGGTTCACAAATAGCTAATTATCGACCTTATCTCCCCTATTATGAAAAATAAATAAGTATCCCAGCGATTAATTTTATGGTAGGCACTCCGGATTATTAACATGAAAATCTGTGTTTACATTTTAGATTGATTTCACTTTGAGAGAATAATCACGACTGTGTACCCTTGCTTCTCATCTCTCACATTCTGACAATTTCTATGAACAACTGTGCTTATGAAGTTGTGTCAACACTATCGGGCAATATTTATTGAAGTTAAAAAAGAGTAACCCGACGTTTCGAAAACCCACTGTTTCCATAATCAGGGGAATAACATTATAAAAATTCTAAAAAATAATATAATAAAAATCTATTAATATATTAAGAGAACAGTATTATGTAACGAGGATGTAAATACCAACTTACGAACTTACGGAATGGTTACGAAATTCCTAGCACATTTTTTTTTGAGTATTTGAAATTGTTGAGAATAAAAAAGATGATAATAGTAATTTGAGTTAGAATTTTCCAGTAAGAAAATGTACAATAATTCATAATAAATTGAATTATCTGTAAATAAATTATATTTTGGTTAGCAAAAGACATCATAATAATAATTACAGAGGTTAAGTTGAAGATGAATAAATATAATTACCATGATTAAATTGAACTTCAATCGTTTAATGTGTTTGATAATCAGAACATAAAATTTAGTTGACCCTTAAAATTTGTTTATAATAATTAAAAGATATGTTACTAAATTATTATGAAAGCAGGATGATTCAATAAATATTGTTCGATAGTGTTGACACAACTTCGTTGTTTTTTTCTTCTCCTATTTGGATTCTCGGACGTTAAAGAATTATTTTAAACCTGTGTTTATATTCTATATTGATTTCGCTTTGAGAGAATAATTACTTCTGTGCATCCTTGTTTCTTACCTCTCACATTCTGATTATTTCTACAAGCACCCGTGTTTATATTGTATATGAATTTTTCCTTGACAGGGAATTAGCCCTCTTGTGTATTGGAGCTATTATATTCTCACATCTGATCTTTATTATCCTTCGATCGCGCTTGCCCCTCTCCAAACACTGATAAGTGTCTTCTTTTCTCCTTGACTGCTCGATAACCTCTTCGAGACTCGTATAAACATGGACGAGCATAAGCAATCAACTTCTTGGGTATATAACCGCAATAAGGAGGAACTTATTAGTCAATTAGGGGAGAGAGATCTGTCCACTGAAGTGAGTTTCGCGGTATTGCGGGAACGGCTGGTAAAAGCCATAAAGTCTAGCAAAAACTTTATAGACCCTTTTAAGCCCTCCAATACTCATCGCCGCGAAGAAACAGGTCAAGAGGAAAAAGCCCTTTCCCATCATTCGGGTTCCATTAACTTTTTCCACGACGAGGACCCCAATGACTCCCTACTACTACAGAGAATGGAGACGGTTAGTACGGCCTCACAAACTGACACCCCCTTTCCATTGTTTGAAGCGATTATCGAATCTGGTACCGAGAAAGAATTACGAGAAGAACGCGCCGCGGTTACGAGAACCAGTACTCGCGCGGAACATAAATATGGTGATGACCAAAAAGACGATACGCGATTAGTCGCTCAATATTCTGAAATCAACACACCTCATAGAAACCCGATAGACAGGAATATTGAATCGGGACTTCACCCCTATAGCTATTCCGATCCTCGTAAGGAGCCAAGCCTTGACCCCTTCGGCACCCACATTAACGTGCGCGGATCTAGCACGCTGAAAACAGCTCGCCGCTCATACACCACCCCTAGAGAGTCCTTTCCCCCTCGTCACTCGTACCCCGAGCCTGAAAACCCCTACCCCCGCTCTACGCACCCAGTCTACGACGACGCGTACCCCTCGCGCCGTTCGTAAGCTACCCTCGAGGACTCACACCCCTTTCCCCACCCAACGCAAGTAGAGCCCTCCCCCTACCGTCACTCGGACCCCCCACACGAAGACCCTTATCTTCCTCGCCATTCACAGCCCGCTTAGGAAGGTTTTTCTCTTCCTCGCTCTCATTCGTATCGATATCATGGCGACCACCCCCTTCTAACCCTTCGCGAGCTTACGAGGTTATGCGCAAATGGAACATTAAATATTCCGGCGCTCGTAGTGAGGTTCTGGACGCATTTCTAATGCGAATCCAGGATGGTCGAGGATTAATGCCCATTTGCGATGATGACCTCATGAGAGTGATTCCCTTTTTTTTGTCGGGAATCGCTCTCAACTAGTTCAGAGGGTCCCGACGTCAATGGCAGTCATTCAACGAGTTCGCTAGAGCCTTTAGAATTCGATTTGGAGATTCGGACTTCCAGTTCGAATTACGACAAGAAATTCATCAAAGAACTCAAGGCGAGAAAGAGTCTGTCTCAGATTACCTAACCTGTATGCGCACGATGTTTGATAGGTTAATCCCCGAGATGTCGAAACTAGAAGAGATTAGCTACGCTCATAGAAATCTCCTCCCAAGATTACATCTAGCTATCCAAAGGAATCAAATAAGAGACTTTGCGCACATAGAGGACCTTGCTAGTACCGCGGAGAAAAGTTACCGTGTCGCCAGAAACTACAAACCGCCCCCTCTTCCAGAACGTTCTTTACTGCCAGAATTAGCGTATAGGGATCCCAAAGATAGAAGGATGGATGGGCGATTCGATAGGCGATTTGAGAAGGATAGATTAGACAGGAAAACCGAAAGGATCGCGCTTCTAGAAGAGGAACCTTGTGAAACGTTTCCCCAAGAGGAAACGGTTGACCTTGCATATCTGTCAATAGAAATAACTAATCGAGAGCAAATTAGAAACCCACCCAGTTTCCCTAAAAATTCCCCCACCTCACCTCAATCCGATCTTAAACATAACCCGTCGAGATCCAATGCTCCTCAATCCCCTACTACACCTCCCGACATCAACCACCCTCAGCATAAAAAAGACACGTCCCCTAAATGCTGGAATTGTGGCGAAAGAGGCTATAGGTTTCCTGAGTGTAAGCAACATAGAAAAATATTTTGCTTTGGTTGTGGTTCGGGAAATTGAAACGAGAGATATGTCGAGGGGTGAACATACCTCTTAAAAAGCAAACTAAACCCCTTCTAAAAATCGAGAGCCGAGAAATCAAAAGAAATAAATATCCACAAAATTTGAAATTAATCGAAATAGACTACTTGGACCCAGAAACTGACTTTTCGGATTTTACAGGAGAATATAACCTCAAAGGGTATGACCTAATGCTTTTTCTTTTCAAAAATAGAATTTTTATTAGAGAAAAGGAAATGGATGTGGCCTCTAACGTTCCAGTTATTAGATTTAAAGGTAAAAACCCTCAACTCTCTTCAATTCACCCGAATAACCCTTTCTTACAAGACCTGAAAGTGCAGAATCACCTAATCTCTGTAATTTTGAACGTAAAAACTAGAGAATTAATACCTCACGTTAGTCCCGACTTTCCGATCGATGTACCGATTACGACTTCTTCAAACCCCGAGCCTGTCGTACCCACCCCAAATGTCACCCCTTCGAATCCCTTCACACCAACACCCCTTCGTAAACCCTGTTATTCTTACCTCCAGGAAATCGATCCCAATTTGTACCTCCCGGAAAGTCCCAAGGATATCCTTGATAATAAATCATACTCTTCACTCCCTATCCAGGTCTACAATCTTTCAGACCTTTCTTATCGACCCTCACCCCTCTCTGGCCCTCAGCCATTAATGTATTTGACTACTGAAGTCCTAGGAAAACCAATCAAAGCCTTCGTAGGTAGTGGCGCTTCACGCTCGTTCATAGGTTTAGACGGTTTAGAAATAATAAAAGAGTTAAATCTAGAGATCATCTATAGAAGAGGTAGATTTACGCAAAGGGTTCCACCAAATCCCCCTTGATAAAGACAGTCGCGACAAAACGGCATTTACAGTACCGGGCCGCGGCCTTTTTCAATTTAAAAAGATGCCCTTCGGTCTCACAAACGCTCCCGCGACTTTTCTACATCTGTTGGATCAACTAATAGGTCCGGAGATGGAATCCCACGCCTTTGTTTATTTGGATAACGTAATCATTGTTACTAAGACCTTCGAAGAACACCTCCAACGGCTCTCTAAAGTCCTGACCAAAATAAAAGACGCCAGTTTGGAAATTAATCTAGACAAGAGCGAGTTTTGCTGTCCCCGACCCCGATAAAATAGATCCCATTTTAAAATATCCCGCCCCGACAAACATAAAAACATTGCGCAGATTTCTCGGGATGTCGGGTTGGTACCACCAATTCATTACGAAATATGCTACCTTAGCGGCCCCCTATCGATGCTGCTAGAGAAAAAGCAACGATGGACTTGGGGGAAAGATCAGCAATCTGCTTTTGAGGAGATCAAACAGCACTTATCCGAAGCACCCGTTTTAACATGCCCTAATATCGAGATCCCCTTCATATTACAAACCGGCGCTAGCAATACGGGATTAGGAGCCGTTCTTACCCAGAACGTTGATGGACGAGAATGTGTGATCTCGTATGCTAGTAGAACTTTAACAGAGGCGGAACAAAAATACACAACGACAGAGAAAGAATGCCTCGCGATCGTTTGGTCCATCCAAAAATATAGGCCCTATTTGGAAGGTTATAAATTCACCGTGATCACAGATTACTGTAGCCTTCGGTGGTTACATAATCTGAAAAACCCTACCGGTCGCTTAGCAAGATGGTCGTTATCCCTTCTGGAGTACGACTTTGACATCATACACCGAAAAGGCTCCTTCCACCATGTTCCCTACGCCCTATCCCGTATGCACGAGCCCCAATTTCCCAAAGAAATGTTACTGATAATTAAAGACCCCCTTCCCTCCTGGTATTCCCGACGATTCTCTGCCGTATCCGACTTTCCGGAAAGATTTCCCCGTTGGAAAATTACCAACGAGAAATTATATACCTACCGACCCGACCCCCTGGTCACTGACTTTGTTGAAGATCTCAAAGAATGGAAATTAGTACCCAATGACAGCGAAAGGAAATCTGTGATATCGGAAGCTCACGACCAACCACAATCTGGTCACTTGGGCACAGAAAAAACTTATATGCGTGTTTCCACTAAATATTACTGGCCAGGTTATTTCAGGGACATAAAAAACTATTTAAGACCTGCACTGTCTGTCAGATGTGTAAGGTAGCACAACAAGTATCCGTTGGTTTAATGAGACACCACGTAGTAGAGGAACCGTGGATAGTTGTAGCCGCCGATGTAATGGGCCCCCTCCCTAGAAGTCAAGCAGGATTTCAATACATCTTAGTAATACAAGATCCATTTACGAAATGGATAGAAGTCATCCCCGCACGCGTAGCTATGGCTAAGAAAATAGAGGCTGCCTTTTGTGAAAATATCATTAATCGCAAGTACCACAAGTACTCCTCACTGATAATGGGACCGAATTCGTTAACAAAATTCTTTATCAGCTAGCCCAGGAATTCAACATTATTCATACTACAACCCCTCCCTATCACCCCCAAGCAACCCCCGTGGAAAGAGTTAACCGAATCCTAAAAACCATGATCGTTTCATACATTGATAAGGACCATGGTGCCTGGGAGCAATACCTTTCCGAATTTCAATTGGCGTATAATACAGCTCACCATACCTCGCTCAAGTCCTCCCCTGCCTTTTTGAATATCGGCAGAAATCCCCAACCCATAAACTCTCCTAAATTTTGATTCACTGCCAAAACTGAAATAGAAGCTTGAGACCCCGAATCTTGGAGAAGTAGAATTTCTTAAATCCAACTTCTGCGCGACTGGGTGATTAAGAACTTAGACCATGCATTTGAAAAACAATCTAAGTATTACAATCTCAGACGCAGGCAAATAAGGTTCCCTAAAGGACACTTAGTTTTATCTCGATCCCGAGTTCTTTCCTCCAAGATTGAAAATATTTCGGCAAAATTATGCCCCCGATACACAGGCCCCTACCGAGTCTCGAAGGTATTATCCCCCTCTGTCTATGAGCTTTCGGACCTCTCTGGCAAGTTCATAGGTAAATCTGACATCGAAGATTTAAAACCTTTCGTTCCCCCTCCATGATAATTCGGATACCTGCCCTTAGATCGCGATCCGATGGAGAACCCAGAAGACCCCTTCCGCCATCTCCACAAGTATGCCAAATTTATTGAAAAAATAAAAAAGAAAGAACCAGGCTTCTTCCCGGCCTTCCTGGAGACGCAACTGGCTGCTCATGAAGCTTCGGTAGTCCCCACGACGGTCATCCTCCGAGAGTGGCCGACGGTCGTGGAACTACTGCAGGAGACGATAAAAAAATTCGATCTAGTACCCAGAGGTTCTTCGGAAACTAGAACGGCCGAAACGCAGACCTATTTTAAAGATAGGAAGAGTAGGTGGACAGCCGAAACGCAGACTCTGTCCTTCGAGGAAATACTCCGAAGCCTTGCGACTCCGACT
>CAKNXH010060208.1:15053-43793 GCA_932178445.1 Andricus quercusramuli
AAAACCTCCCTCTACCCGCACTCCTACCCCGAAACCATCCACGACCCCTGCTCCTGCCTCGAAATCTCCCTTGGCTCCCGCTCTTTCCTCCTAAGTAACCCCTACCCCTATATCTCCCTTGACCCTCGATTCTACCCCGAAAACCTCCTCGACCCACGCTCCTGCCCCGAAAGATCCCTCGGCCCCAGTTCCTTCCTCTCCAGTGACTCCTATCGCAAAAACCCCCTCGACCTTTGCTCCTCCCTCTCTGGAAACCTCTATCCCCAAAACCCGAATCCGCCCCTATTATCCCTAAACATCCCAGTGACCCCTATCCCAGAAACCCCCTCGACATCTGCTCCCCCTTCTCTGAATACCTTTAGCCCAAAACCTCGAATCCGCCCCCTTATATCCCTAAAAATCCCAGCACCCCTAAACATAAACCCTCAGACTCTCCGGTTCCTCCGCACCACGGCACGCTTCGGGTGCTGGAACTGTCAAGATGCGACACACAACTATTCGCAATGCCAGCAACCCCCATCAGCCTTCTGCTCCCGGTGTGGAGAACCAGGATTCTCCACCCTAAACTGTCCATACTGTACCCGTCCCTCACCTACTTTCTCCTCACACCACAAACAATAGCCTAGCTCTATCCTCTTTCCTCAACCTCACCTCCTTTCTCCTCTCCTTACCTCCCCACCTTCCTTTACATTACCTTATTCGTTTTTCGTTTCTTCTTCTTTCCATTTCTTTTTTTGTTTTGTTTTCTTACTCTACCCCAGCGTTTCCCAAACTGCTACCGCGGGTAGATACCCTACCGCTCGGTAGGGGGATGCCACCCCGGGCCCGGTAGCTCGGTAGTCTTCGAGGCAGGCTCCCCGCTGCGAGCAGACGGCTGCTTTCGTATACCTGCCACGAATAACCCTTTCATTGTTACGAGATAATGACCAGTTAGAATAACTGAAATTATAAAGACATGGCTCAATTAAATTTTAATTAGCTGAAAGAAATCCGTGAAATAATTTGAGAAAAATGAAAGAACAGTTCTTGAAAATCGGTTGATATCTGCACTAACGAAGGAAACATTTACAAATCTTGTGAATATATAAATTGGACCTCTCAGTGTAGCAAAAGTGCGATAACTCTCGAAGTTATGATCTGATTTTTGTCTATCTTTTTAACGTTTTTGTCATAATCCAACAAATCTAACGCAGCCTATTGAAGTTTAATTTATTATTATTTTACCAAATTTCATTTTCCTCAACCGGCTCTATTTCTCTAAAAATGGGAAGGTCGCGCTAAGCAAGCATCCGCGTCCGAGTGACAGGCGTCCAGTGTCTCTCTTGGGTTCCAGGATTGTGAAAAAATTTAAGGGTGGCGACCCGAACGCTCCCCAAAAAGTGCGAAAAAAGTTTGGGAAACGCTCCTCTACCCAACATCTTAGTGCAGATGAGCTTTCTGTTTTTTTTTGTTGCTGTTTTTTGTCATTTCCACGCAAACCGCTTTTCTTTAGACCACATAATGGCCTTGTATGCTCGCACCAATTGCATTTCTTTTGAGCTAAATGGTTTTGTAATTTATACGAATAAATGGAATTTTTTCTTGATCCCCATGCTTAACTGGCTTTCATTTGGCTTTAATTTCTCATTTTTAATCTTCTTTCTTCCCCATTTTGAGTTGATATATTTTTTTGCCTGCTTCTATCTCTGATTTTACCGTTTTACCTCTGTTTTACTTTGATTATTTTTTTTTGTCCTTCTTCCTTTTTTTTCTATCTCTTCTCTTTCTGTATTTTTTTTCTTTTTTTCATTATTCTCTCGATTTTGGTTCAGTTACGTTTTTATGATTTTCTTTTGATTTTATGATTTCTTTTCTTATCTTATGATTTTTATATATTTTTTTGCTTTTATGATTTCGTTATTTTTTCATTTGGTTAACAATTTAATTTTTGGTGCTTCAATTTTTTTTTATTTGGCCAAGGAGTCCCGAATTTAAATCATACGGACTATTCGATGTTTCTTTTATTTTACATGGCTAATCATTTTGGGCTTTCGGTCCCTGCCCTGTCTTTGATTATCTGATTTTTTTGTTTTGTCTCCCTTGCGGTTTGAGACCTGTTCGGTCCTCCCCAAGTGGAGGGGAGTTGTGACGTTGCAGATTTTCTACAACTAAAAAATTCAATTTTGATAGAAAAAACCCTCAAGTTGCAAGCTCTCGTGTTCACACCGAGAGTTAGGAAATTCGGCACTCCTATCTTTTGCTATATTTTTAATTTATTATTATTTTATTATGTGTATCTTATCTCTTTATTTTGTCTCCATGTTGTGCGTTTTTTTTTGTTAATGTTATTTCAAGAATTTAGGGCTGCCTTCATTATTTTTTTGTTGTTAAATTTCTTAATTCCACGGTCTTGGGCGAGAGCCAGGTGGAGTGGCAACATCGACGCAAGTGATCGATTAGATCCACCCCCACCTTTGTCTTCAGCAGATCTTCACATCTCAAGTCCCCACATGAAATTCCGGAACATCTTTTATCGTACATCCTTCTGACATCCGGGGTAGAATAGCTGACTCTACTCATAAAGGATAGAATGGATTATCTCTTTTGGTCGTCTGAGATCCAAGGCACGTTCCTGGTGAAGATCGACCGAGGCGGTTACGACCAAAATTCCAAACGGGAATAGGTAATCTCGTCTAAAAATTACACCGGCACACAAAAAAAACTACTTTTCTGTTCTACAGATGCGACACATATATTCCCATGTATTTTGTATTCCATTGTATTTTGATACGGGTAAATGGTAAACGGGCTACATTGGACTAGACTACCATACTAATATGTTGTGGGGGTCGCTAAGTCTGAATCCGAGGCCCATTTGACCCCAGGGCGCCAAGGTCAAGGTCAGATCAAGGTCATATCAAAGTTAGATCTGAAGAAAAATGTGTCACTGTTCCAAAATTTGACTTTTACATGTTTTAAGGGTAGCTGAATTCGAATCTGAATCTCCTTTAACCCAACGAATCAGGACTAAACGAGAGTTACGGTATGGCATTTTGGAATAGCGTTTATTCTTTCTTTCGCCTATAACGTTCTCTTTTATTGTCAAAGGTTCTATGCAGTTGGTTTCTAGTTCTCTTCGAACTATCACCATCTTCATCGCCAGGTACTTGATCTCTCTTTAGCAGCCAGCAGTAGTCAGCCAACATATTCACGTACCATTTTCCTTGCCATCGAAGTTCAGCGTCTTTTAGATCTTGATGGAAACGCTCCCCTTGCTCTTCGCTGTAATCGCCTAAGTTCTCAGGGAAATAGCTAATATGAGAGTCCATGAAATGAAGTTTGAGATTCATCAAACATCCCAAGCGTCGATAGTTCCTCACCATATTTGCTACGATTGCTTTGTAGTCATTACTTCTGTAATTTCCTAAGAAGTTTTGAGCAACATCTCGAAAACTGAGCCAAGCAGCTTTTTCTAAGCCTGTCATTGTCTTGATGAAATTTTCGTCGTAAAACATTTTACGGATCTGAGGTCCATCAAATACTCCTTCCTTCAATTTAGCATCACATAATCGAGGAAATTCATTTGTCAAGTACTGAAAACATGTTCCTTCTTTATTCAAAACTTTGACGAATTGTTTCATAAGTCCAAGTTTAATGTGCAGAGGCGGGAGCAATACTTTTGATGGATCAATTAAAGGTTGTTGAAGTACATTATGATTTCCAGGTTCAAGTTGTTCTCTTATTGGCCAAACCTTCTTCTTGTAATGATTCGTGCGATCCCTGCTATCCCACAAACACAAAAAGCAGGGATACTTCGTATATCCTGATTGTTGACCAAGGAGAATCGTTATGATTTTCAAATCACCACAAACCAATACATATTGGACGTTTTCGTAACTTTCTGTTAATTTTGTTGAATGCGCTATTGGTAGACTTGCGTTCTCATTTCCATTGTTAAGCAGCACTGCCTTAAGACTTTGTTTTGACGAGTCTATAAACAATCTCCATTCTTCTGGAACGTAAACATCCTTTTTTAGTTCATTCATCAAACCGTTAACGTCTCTGCAATATACCAACATACCTTCTTCATCTTTATTGAAGTAGTGACGGAACTTCTTTTCTCGATTCCTGTAGAAAGATGACTTCGTCCCCTGTTCTACCATTCACGGCTCTTTAACTCAGCTGCCATATATTCAGAAGCATCTTTAGGAAGACCCATGCTCCTGATGAAATCGTTTAAACTATCTTGGTGGAATAGTCTTAAAGATTCATTTTTTTGCTTTCACCGCAGTTTTGGCACATATTCTTCATTTTCATGGTCTTCGTATGAGCAATCATCAGATTCTTCTTCACCGTCTAACACAACCTCTCTATCTGTCTCTTTATTTGTCGAAGCTTCATTTATCATTGAGCTCGTATCCATATTTTCGATAGCAGACTCTTGATTAGACTTTGCAGTTATGACAGAAGACACTATTGTATAAGATATTCTTGATTTGTTTTTAACGTTGAATCCTTTAACTTTTGTGTTGCAAAAATAACAGTCTTTTTCTGATTGAGGTATTGACCATATTACCGGTGAGGAGTATTTTAACATTTTATTGTTTTTCACTTTATTCCAACGTAAAAGCACAGTGTAACAAGCACTGCAAATGCTATCTGGAGTAAATGTTTCATTTTGAAGGGAAATTTCTCTTTTATCAGTTGAATCGCCAACCAATAAAGGGTGCCGGTAGCTGGATGACGACGATTGCGGGCCCGTTTCCTCACCCTGACCAATCGCCGATACTGGGCGTCCAATACCCTGCATCGTACTTTCTCTCGTGCCAGCCATGACGGCACAATGCCTTCACCACAGGGCTTAGCCGAAAAATGAAAAGCAAGAAAAAAATCCGTTTTCCGCCGTCACCACGTGGAGCACAGAAAAAACTTCGGGTAAATGGTGTTGCAAGTAACTTCGTACAGGAACTGTCTTTTGTTCTCATAAAAGTTGTCACCACCGTCTTTAAAATTTGAAGCCACTAGCTTTGCTCGCTCAAGTGAAGTTAGCTGATCGTTGGTGTAACAGGCAAATCGGATAAGGGCGGCTTCATAAAAGCTCACTTGCCGAATCGTTAGAGCTGTCAAAAGTTCCTTACAAGCGTGGGTAAAAGCAGAAAAATATCGAGACGCCAGGGAAAGTTTACCCATATGTAGAAGTCAAATTTTGGATCAGTAACACATTTTTCTTTCGATCTAACTTTCATATGACCTTGATATGACCTTCACCTTGGCACCGTGGGGTCAAGCGGGCCTCGGATTCAGACTTAGCGACCTCCACAATATATTAGTACGGTAGTCTAGTCCCATGTAGCCCATTTACCATCTACCCATATGAATCATCTATATATTTAAATAAAATGACCTTAACAGATCGTCACAAAAAAATAATAACATACATATCTGGACGTAAAATCTTCCGTTCTTTCGGAATTTGCAGTCAGAAATTTGTTCTTAGTGGAACGAACGAAATTGACCTTAAAATGACCTTGACCTTGACTCGCTGAGTCCAAATGGACCCCGGATTCGGATTCAGCTACCCAAAAAACATAAATTATGGTAGTTATCTTCATCCAAATGACTTTTCTGTCCGTTTGACCTTCAAATGCCCTTGACCTAGATGTGCTGGGGTCAAACGGACCACGGATTCGTGCTCAGCGGGTCAGAATACATGGGAATATATGTGTCGCATCTGTAGAACAGAAAAGTGTTTTTTTTTGCGTGCCGGTGTTATTATTGTTGTTGCAAATTTTCCTGTTGCGAACAGGCGTTTCTTGGCTCTTATGCTGTTTTGTTTTTGTTTTTCCCTTTATCGGGAGAATCGAAGAATCCTCTCTACACCTGAAGTAAGGAGGAAGGGTTCCTATTTCTCCACCTCAGCACCGGAATACAGCCGGCCCTGGTACCGAGGAAACGGGTTTCGCTTCTCACTCATCGAAGGAAGCAGCTCTCTCCCTCCCTCAACAGCAGTTGATAAGGACTAACGAAGAAAGGACGGGACAATAAGATGGACGAATCGGAAGCCGATCTCACCGGCTATCTTTCTCTCGACCGTTGCCAATTACAGAAATTAAGTTGTGCGCATCAGCCCTTCCCTCTAATCATGTAATTCCTCACGTTTCTATAATATACCGGTAAGAGCGAAAATCCTTTCTTAGCGTCTGTACACTCAACGTGAGAACACGAGGTGCCACCGCCGTCCACGACATTGTTTAAGGTAGGACCTTTTGTTCCATTAATGGCTCAGCCGAGCATTTTCCTGGATTACCTCCCATTATTTTATTGTTCTATTTCATTCTGCTCCTTGGCTAAATCGTAATTAAGTGATTTATATTGTGCATTGCCTTATATATTGTTTATATATACTATATTTTACTGTTTTATTATTCATTTGACACCTCGCGGTCACATTTCAATGATGCTATGGTTTATTGCCTTTAATATGTTTATTTAAAATCGCATTTATAATCTGGAGTGCCGAAATGCCTGAAATTAATCTAAGAACAATAATTTACTTACCGATGTTCTCGATCCCTTCCCCTTTTTCTCAAGTGCTGAAATGCCTGAAATTAATCTAAAAATAATAATGTAATTACCGATGTTCTTGATCCCTTCCCCTTTTTCTCAAGTGCCGAAATGCCTGAAATTAATCTAAAAATAATAATTCATTTACCGATGTTCTCGATCCCTTCCCCTTTTTCTCAAGTGCCGAAATGCCTGAAATTAATCTAAAAATAATAATTTAATTACCGATGTTCTCGATCCCTTCCCCTTTTTCACAAGTGCCGAAATGCCTGAAATTGATCTAAAATAATAATTTAATTAACGATGTTCTCAATCCCTTCCCCTTTTTCATGCACCGAAAGGCTTAAAATTAATCCACCATTAATGTTTTATTCCCGATTTTCTCGATCCCTTCCCCCTTATTTTGTTTGAATAACGACCACCCCCTATCGCCCACATAAAGTCTTCTCCTTATTGCCCAAATAACTTGTTTGTCTTTACCTTTTTTATCCTAAAACTGTAATGTTTCTTATAATATTGGCCCCTATCGCCCGTATAAACTTTTCCCCTTATCGACCGATATAATATGTTTGTTTTCACCTTTTTGTAATATATTTAATAATGTTTTCCCTTACCGCCCCTATGATATATTTATCTTAGTTCTTTTTGTGATATATTTTACACTACCTTTCCCTTACCGCCCTTACAATATAATTATCTGAACTCTGTTGTATTGAACTATTAGAACTTTTCTGTAATTCCGAAACCCAATTATTTCTTTGCTAAGAACCCCCCTTTCATGTGTTTTCAGAAACCATTTTTGCGTTTAAATTTGTGAACTCTCCCTTTTTTGTAGTTATTTCGATACCTAGTTGAGTCTATTTGCGAGTACCCCTTGTCATTTGTCTTTTTTTTTAAACCACTTTTGCGTCTATCCCTTGGAAACCTTTTTTTATGCTTATTTAGAAACCCGAATATTTGTAATTTCTGGAACCCCTTCACCCATCATAAAGCTATATTATCAAGGCTCCTCTGCCTAGGTTTGCAATATTCAGTAATTTGTCTGTTGTTTTCTTTTACCTACCCGGTTATACATTTTTGTCAAGTTTCCCGAACTTCTGAATAAAATTGTTATGTATGGTTTCATCTAAAATGTGAGCTTTGTAATTACGTAACCCTCCCCTCTACCAAATTATGTTAAGGCTGAGCTAGTAGTTTTGTTGACCCTAAGACTGCCTCTTAAATTCTAATTTAACTTTCATCTGTTTTGGACATCTTTTAATCTTTCGTTACCGCTTATCCTCTTTTATCGTTGTTTTTATCCTCAAGATTTGTATATCTTTGCTTATCTTACCTCTGGATATTTTAATGCCTCTTGCCCGTTTTTTTTTTTGTATTTCAAATTATCTTATCTTCAGATAACTTTTTATCTTTCACTTTTTTTATCGCCTGTTTTTTCTAAGGTGTACCTTTTGACTGAAGTTGGTGAGATTCTTTTTTTATCGTTTGTCCTGAAACGTCTAACGTTCAGTGAGTTTCCCTTTTTCGTTTGGAGTTTCGATTGCTTATACCTTTATCTTTTCTCACTCATTTGGGTTGAATTGGTTCACCTTTGTCCCAAGCAAGGACTGGCGCCCAAAAATCTGTTATTTTTATCGTTCAAATAGAGTATTTAAAAAGTCGTTTTTCCGATTAGTAGTGCGCTCTTTGAAGGGACCACCTATTTCGATTATTGATTGGGAAAAAAGTAGCGTTACACTCTACCTACCTAAATCCCACCTCACTCCCACGCCAAAAAACACTTTTTATCTCTACAATTCACCCCAGACAACTCTACTCACCTCCTGCGCTTCCACCCTCACACTACACTCATACCTTTCACACAAATTCCGTAAAATCCTCTCACCATCTGTCACCAAACACGTTCTCACTTTCGCCACCAACATGCAAGTCCCATGATGTAATTAATATAGAACAGAGTGATGGAACTGTTATGTCACTAGAATGTCACACGTGTTCCAAGAAAGGAACATACAGGCCACATTGTTCTGTAACGCTGTTACTGTAAGGATATGTAACAGTTCTAGAATTCTGTGATGTAACTAATATAGAACAGAGTGATGGAACTGTTATGATACTTGAATATCACACATGTTTCAAGAACGGAACATGAAAGTCACATTTTTCTGTAACGCTGTTATTGCAAGGACATGTAACAGTTCTGGAATCCTGTAATGTAACTGATATAGAACAAAGTGATCAAACAGTTACGTCAATAAATCTCACACGTGTTCCAGGAACGAAATATAAAGGACACACTATTCTGTAACGCTGTTACTTTAAGGATATGTAACAGTTCTGAAATTCGGTAATGTAACTAATATAGAACAGAATTCTAGAACTGTTACGTTACTAGGATAGATAGATAGATAGATAAACGTTTATTTTTCAGCCTGCTGGCCTTAAAAAATTTACTTACTTACACATCCATTTTTACAAAATTTCCTTAAAACTAACCCTTAAAAACTGACATCCATCCATTCCTTATCTCTAAGCCGCACGCTCGTATCGCCTTGCCTTCCTCGCTTCGCCTCGCCTCGCTCGCATGTCCCTACTTTTTCGCATTGCCTCGCTTGCCAACCTCTGTTTTCGCAGCTAATACCTATCACTTATCTACTATTTACAATATTTACATCTTACTTATATCTACTTCCTCTCCTATTTACAATCTTTCCTCCTCCACTCCTCTTCCTCCTTCCTTCTCTGCATCTCCATCTTACTCACCACTCCCTTCACCCATGCTACTGCCCTTTTTTCCCCCTTTTCATGCAACAATGCCTCCATGCTTATCTCACTGCTTTTCACCTCCCCGCACTCCTCCAGCCAGTGCTCCACTCTTGCATCCCCCTTTCCGCACAGTTCACACATCCTCTTCTCCCTTCTCCCGAGAGAGCCAGAACCTATTGAAACCCTCCATACACCCACACCTCATCCTCGCTATAAGTTCCTGACTTCCTTTCTCTCCTTTCACACACAAATATTGCGCTCTAGCCCTCAGCATAATCCACACATAGTTCCCGTTAAATCTTGACTCTCTTATTCTCTCTTCCCCTTCTGTCTTCTCTCTCTCCATGCTGTTTTGCTTAACCAATTCATAAACCTTCCTTCCTTCCTCGAGCATCCTTCTCACTTCATCCATCTGCAGTCCATTCATTCTAAAATACCGTTCCCTCTCCGCCTCCATCTTCCCACCCCCTCCCCTGTTCTCCTTCTCCCACCAACACTCCCTAACCAGTCTACTTCCCCCCTCTTCCAAAAATTTCTCCTCATATTTACATGCCCGGCTCCCTGCTAGAATTCCTACAGTCGTCCTCCCCGTGTCCCTCCTGACAATATAATTAGGCGTGTTCCTTGCCAACCCCAGGGTCCACTTTACATACCTCTCCTGCGTTCTATTTACCTCTTCACTTTCCTTCCACCCCTTCACCTCTACCCCATACAATAGCACACTCATCACTAGTGAATCAAACAATTTCATTCTCCTCCCAAAGTCATCTGCGAATAACTTCTTTCCCAACCCCCACACCTGCCTCAGCACCACATTTTCCCTCATCACTCTCTCTTTTATGTGACCATCCACTCCCCCATTCTTCGAAACACGAAGCCCAGGTACACAAACTCTTTCACCTCCTGTACCTCCTTTCCCTTCCACTTCCACTCCCTTCCCTTATCCCTTCCCCCTCCTTTTCTGAACACCATAACCTTGGACTTTTCCGCATTCAGGTCTAACCCCTTTTCACCCAGGTATCTTCTCAACCTCTTCATCATCTCCTTTAAGGCCTCCTGGCTGGTTGCCAGCAACACTATGTCATCTGCATACGCTAGTGACCAAATTCTAACCCCTCCTATCCTGACTCCTCCTACCACCCCGGCCTCCAGCTTACTTTCCATATCCGCAATTAAAATCGCAAAAAGCGTTGGGCTAAGTGGACACCCTTGCATTAGACCCCTATCCATCCAGAATCCCTCGGAAATCCCCTCCCCTCCTCTTACCTTGTCTTTGTTCTCTTCATATATCTCCCTTACCCTTTCAATTAGGCCTCTCTGTACTCCCCTATCCTCCATTGCCTCCCACAACCTCCCCCTATCCACCGATGTAAACGCGGCTTTGAGATCCACAAAAAACGCGCACACTCTCGTCCCCTTCTTCGCTAATTCTCTATCCACCACGTGCTGCAGCACGTAGATATTGTCGATAGTACTCCTACCCGCCCTAAATCCTGCCTGCGTCTCCGGCAATATTCCTTTCCCCTCGACATCCTTCCGCAGTCTCTCTACCACCACCATCGCGTATACCTTATACGCCGTATTCATTAGCGTAATCCCTCTATAATTTTCCGGCCTATCTCTATCCCCTTTCTTATACAGTGGCACTATTAGCCCTTCTCTCCACCCTCCTGGGAATCCCTCGCCCCTCCATACTTTCTTCACTACCTCCTTCAGCCTCTCCCTAACCTCTTGTGTACTAAACAGCCATGCTTTGTTCTCTACCCCATCCAGCCCTGCTGCTTTTGACCTTTTCAACTTCCTTATCTGCTTCTCTATCTCCTCGTCATTCAACTCCCCCATCTCTGCCTCCCCCGTTCTTCTACTTCCCCCATCCTTCTTCCTTGAATCCGAGCCCTGGAATGATTCTTTGAAAAACTCTCTCCACTCCTAACTCCCTATCTTCTCGCTAACCCCCACCCTACGCTTCCCAAATCTATTTATTATCTTCCAGACGTCCCCTTCTGTCTTAACATTTGCTAACTCCTCTTCCAGATCTTTCTCCTCTTCCTGTTCTTTCTTCTTACACACCAATCTGAACCCCTTCCTTATTTCCACGTACTCCTCCCTTCTCGCATTACCGTCTTTCCACTTCTTGTACTTCCTCTTCACCTTCCTCTTCATCTTTTTACATTCCCTATCCCACCACGGCTTCACCATTCCTTTCTTCTTCTTTCTAAAAACCTTCTTTTGCACACAACCTTTCACCTTCTCTTTCAGATCCTCCCATATCTCTTCCACCAACTCCCCTTCGAAGCGTACCTTTCCTAACTCCTCCTGATACTTCTGTATCGCCTCCCTCGTCCAGGTCACCCTCTCCCCTATCGAGACTTCTTCCCTGCCTTGCCTTCCGCCACCCTCACCTCTTATCCACAGACTCAATGGCTGATGGTCTGATTCCACCCTCCCCTCTACTGCGAATTTTTCCGTCTCCTCCCATCCTTGCATATTCATGACCACATAATCTATCACCGATACCCCCACCTCACTTACATATGTGTATTCCGCCTCTTCGTCCCCATTTGCCATACCATTCGCCACTGCCCACCCTCTATCCTCCATCCAGTCCCTTAGAATCTCCCCCTCCTGATTTCTTACATTATCCCTCGATTTCCTCTCGAAGCTCTCCCCTTCCCTCTTCTCTTTCGCCCAGCAGGTCTTCCACTTTTTTTTTAATTCCTTCCATTCCTCCTGAAGTCTCTACCTATACCCCCTTGGTAGCTTTGGCTCTATTCTATCCCATTCCTTTCTTTCTACCCACGTCTCTACCAGTCCAACAACATCAAACTCCTGGATATACCGCCAGAACTCCTCGTCCTTCTTCTTTACCCCTGCTACATTCCAGTACAGCACCTTCACTACTCCACTACCCTGCGTTACCCCCACCCCCCTAATTCCTACGAAACAAATCCCCCTGCACTTCCTTCAACACCTCTCTCTCCTCATCCCACACCCACATCTTCCCGTCTACTCTTATTTTTCTATATCCTACCTTCGCCGATCTCCCTTCTCTCTTCTCCCTCCTCGCCCTGTCATAAAGCATTCTCTGTACATCCTTTTCCTCTCTCGTCAAATCGTGATCTATGAAAACTCCCTCATCCTATATCCTACTCTTATTCCGCATTACCCCCAACTTTTCTTCCCAGCTCTCCAACTCCACAACCGCCACTTCCATCTCTTTCCTCCCCTCCAACTTAATTTTCCCTACCGTGCCTTTAACCCACCCTATGCTCTGTAGCAGCTCTTCCACGCCCCCTCCTTTTCTTCTCCACTCTTTACCTTCAACCCTCTTATCACAATATTATTTCTCCTGTCTGCCTTCTCTTTTCTCTCCATTCTCAACTCCATTGCCCTTATCCGTTCCCTATCCGCCCTCTCCTCCTTTTCATTCCTACGCCCTCCTACTTTATCTTTTAACATATTCTCTACCCTCTCCCAAATACCTTTAATCTCACTTCCCCTACCTCCGTCACCTACTTCCATTTCCGTCCTGCCCTCCACCTTATCAAGGCTATTTTCCGTCCTTTCCTGCCACAGCCTGATCTCTTCTCCCATCTGCTTTATTTTAGCTTCCTTCTCTTTCCTTTCCCTCTCTAACCCCTCTACTCTCTCCCTCATCTCTTTCATCTCCTTTTCCCATTTCTCATCTCTAATTCTCATTTCTTCCCTCATACCTTCCACCTGCTCTTTAGTCCCCTTCACGTCCTTCCTTAGCCCCCTGATCTCGCCTACCAGCATCCCGATAGCCTCCTTCTCTGACAATCCCTCCATTTTTTGGGGGGGTGACCTACGTGCTCTCACGCTTTTTTTGAATGGACTCTCCAATTCGCTTTTGTCCGGACTCTCTCGGCTGTCTCTCTTCCTCTTCAAGAGATCCTTCCCGTCACTTGTACTCGACTCTCTCTCGCTTACATTCTCGCTTCCTTCGTTCCGCCTTCCCCCTCTCCCAGACGCGCTACTCGACCCCGAGCCACGCCTTGTTGTCCGTCATGGCACGTGGAAAATTTCCTCCCCATCAACTTCACTAGCAGCACTGACAGCACTCTCACTGCTTACCTCCCGCTCTGCCGCCGGTAACTGGGAATTCTCCATGCAATAACCACCGCGGCCGACAGATGTCTCTGCAGCTTCGCCGCCAAATTTTCATTTCATTTCCCTTGTTTTTTTTCCTTTTCTATAACTCACGGCCCCTGCATACACCCCTTTCTCTCCCTTTACATCCCCTAACTCTGCTATAACCACCCTTGAGCCCTCAAATGCCCAAGACTCCCGACCGCAAGCTCCTCCGACTGCTAGCCAACCTAACCTCACTTTCACTATCTACCTGAATCCCACCGCACTCTCTCGTCAAAAAATACTTTTTATCTCCCCAATCCACCCCACACAACTCTACTCACCTCCTCGGCTTCCACTCTCACACTTCACTCACACCTTCCACACAAATTCAGTAAAAATCCTCTCACCACCTGTCACCACCTGTGTCACATGTGTTACAGAAATGGAACATAAAGGGCATACTGTTCTGTAACGATCTTAGATCAGAGTTGTGCCGACGGTTTACAGTGGGATGAAACCAAAAAACGATGTTCAAAATAACTTTTAGCTGGCAATTCTTAACCAATTTTGGATTTTTTTCTCAGAAAAATACAGCAATAAATTCTAAAGAGATTTATGTGGCCTGATTCGAAATTTTTTTTTTTTTGTTTTAACTTTTATTTTAATGCAAAGAGTGAAGAAAAACTCCATTCTTTCCTCTTTTTTTTGTTTACCTTCGTTAAAAAAAATTTTCTACAATCAGCATTGCCAGACTTTATGCACAACGGTAGTTGATAGCAACAAAAAATTATGATATTGTTAAGGCAATCGTTATAAACAAATTAACTTAACAAATAGTCTAGACTATGGATTATTCGTTTTCAAAGTAAATTTTTGTGTTAAAATTACTTGCTTTGATCGAAAAAATAATACCCGTGCATAAAAATTTGACATCCGATATTTTTTATTGATTTTATAAACAAATGCCTAGTGTGGACAATTCAAGGCAGAAAGAAATCTTTTTTCCCTTCATTTTTCTCAAATTATATCGCCAGTGATGTTCAATGATGGACAATTATCTTTCAATATTTTTTATAAATTTTATAAACACATTATATAAACAACTGCCCGGTTTGGACATTTGAAGGCCGAAAGAAATGGCTTTTTCTTTTAAATTCCCTCAAATTATGTCGCCAGCTCTGGAGCTCTTAATTTCAGATTAGGGACTTAGGAATTAAAACTTGATCGCGACTAATCAATGGAATCTTAAGAAATTTACAAAGGATTATGATACACAGCAAGTGTATGCTTATTGTTGTTGTACATATTTCCATCTTCAACAATTCCTAAGAGAACTACATTACGAAAATTGGAAGAAACAACAGTTGCCAAACAATTACATCACTGGCTACATCCCAGATAACAATTCAGGAGGGCGCACTGTAGCTGCACGATGTGCGAGCACGATGTATCGCCAAGAACGCAGGCACGGTGTATGCACGAGCTGAGGGTGATCAATGTTCACTGAAGGTAAGCACACTCGGTGTGCACAATGTGCAGCACAGCGTGCTACCATATGTGCTGTCACAGTGCACGCGTTTCGTGAGAGCAGAATTTAGAAAAAAATTAATATGAAATGAAAAATACAATTTTTCAAAGTCATGAGATAATAATTCTATTGAATAATTTTAATAAAACCTGAAAAGATAAATGATTATTAAGTATGGAAACATTTTTTTTTAACAAATAAGAACTGTATACAGTTCTTATTTGTTGAAAATTTATAGAAATTATTTATTATAATTATTATTATAATTATAAAAAGGTGTTATTTCAATTTTTGTAATATAATAATTGAAATCTAATTTTTATATACTTATGTAATGAAACTAATCATATAATAAATAATTTTCAAATGAATGAACTTTGAGTTGGTGATAATTTTATTTAACGAGACCGTACGCGCGCTGAAGCGCGCGCGTTTTACTCATTTCGATTAATGACAGTTTTGAAAATTCTATCTGATGATTAAAGTTTTTCAATTATTTAAGATTCTTATAAAAGTACATATGCCTAAAAATCATGAAAAAAATAGTGTAATAATAATTAAATACATTCAATATTATTGCTATGTATATCGTATTCAAACTATAATCTATTTAAACAATTCTGTGAACCCATAATTTTTAACCAAATCACTTTGGCGTTGTTCTCCTAAGAAAATCCATAATGCTTGCCCAGACCTAACTCGCGAAAACGCCACATACAATTGTCCATGATTAAATACATCTTTGCGAAGATCTACTCTGATGTTATCGAAAGTTTGTCTCTGACTTTTGTTAATAGTCATTGCAAATGCCAATTTTATTGGAAATTGACGACGTTTGATAGTAAATGGATAAACATCTTCACAGTACAGTGTGATACGATGGATAAATACAATCCCCTGCTTTATCACCTGTTAAAATTCTACATCGCAAAAGATTATTTGCAAGCTCTAGTAATTGCAAGCGCGTCCCGTTACAAAGACCTTCGTCAATACTAAGGTGACGAATCAGCATGATAATGCAATTATTCCTTAATCTTAATTCATGCGGTAGAATATTTGGTGGATTCAATGTGTTTAAATATTCTGGCAGTATTGCGTCGGTGATATCCCCATTATCACAGTTTTCAACACTATCAACACTGGTATAAAGTCGTTCTGTATTTTTGTCTAATAGCTCAACTACTCTGGAATTGATTTCCTCGACATCAAAATTTCGTGCTGACAATATAGCTATCTTTTATATATCTCCAAATCTTCGTTCTTGTATAATCTTATTGAACTGCCATCTCCAACGGATAATAAATACCTAGCAAATTCTTGTTGCCTAGGCAGAGTACGCATATTCTCTGTCAATGACAATAAAATTTTTTTTTTTCAAAAGTGAACTGAATTCAATTCATAAGTTTACCAACTCACTGCGAGTTGCATGAGTTTTTACAGGCAATAATTGTCTAAAATATCCTCCTAGAATCATAATTTTCCCACCAAATGGCAAATCAACATTCATAAAATTACGTAGTGTACGATCTGTCAATTCCAGAGCATACCTATGGGCCATTGGAGCTTTGTCCCAAATAAAGACATCAACTTGTCGCAAGTATTGTGCATCTTTAGATTGGCTTTTTATACGTGAAATAGAATCGGAGAACAGAGGAACTGGCATACCGAAAGTCTTATGTACAGTTTTTCTATGAGGAAGTAATATCGCAGCAATACCTGTGAATGCCATTGAATAGTTTAATTTTCGTTAAAAAACAACAACGAATCTCCTAGAAAACAGTTGAATTTCTACTAAATTATTTGAATTTTCTACCCAAAAATATGAAATTCCAAGAAATGTTAATTTTCAGCCTAACAGATAAATTTTCAGTTAAAAAAATTGATTTTCATCTCCAAAAAAGTAAATTAAAAAAAAGCTGTTCACTTTTCAACCAAGGAGTTGCATTTTCAATCAAAGTGAAATCCTATCATTGTATTTTTTTTTAAACTTGTTAATCATATTTGAATTTTGAAAGGATTCATTACTTTCATTTTTTTCATGCAAGCTGTTACTATAATCGTACATTTCATGATTGAAAAGTGCAATTAATGTATTCTATAAATTATGGGTCAGTATACGTCAGGAATATCAGGATCTGCAAGTGGTTTTTCGATTTTAGGTAAACTTCGCGAAATTGTAGTGTTATATAAGAGACATTTGGGGTCCAAAAGATTTTTGAAAATTTTCAAAATTACGGGAGTTACGCCATGTTGAATTTCGGAATCACATTTTTTTGAAATATCTATATTTCTGCAACCATTGAACGAATTTAGATAAAAATTGTAGGTTTTGTAGATAAAAGTATACGCTTTGAATTGAAAATTCCAAAGAAATTTTGATTTTCAATTTTGACCAAAAAAATGACCAAAAAAGGTTTGAATTCAGTTTTTCGTCAAGAAGGGAAAAAATTTCACTCTTCTTGTTAAGACGATTCAATTCCTTATAATTTCACCTTTATTTTGAAGAAAAAAATTGATGGTGACTCTTCTAGATCACGAGATAATGGCATTTTAGTGGGACCGTGCGCTGCCACGGCGCTGCTGTCTCAGTGTCGCAAAGTGAGGGAAGAGCACATTTTTGGACAAAACCGCCCGGCGCGTACCATTTATTTAAAGACTTTCAAATTAATTAAAACCTGACATTAATGGATGTAATAACTAACTAAAAATTATTTTTAGTCTGTTAGATTAACCAAAAAATTGTTAATAATGCTATAAAGAAACTAATGAAAACGAAACTCATTTTTTTTTATTTGCAATGATTAGCTACTTAAAATCCATAGATTTTGTATGACGCACGACAGATACTAATGTGCAATTACAAATAGTCAAAAATGGTCGACTTTTAACAACTATTTAAACATTTTTTGTAAACAAATACACATTTCGACCATTTTTTCATGACTTTATTGCGAAATCAACTAAGCCTATGCATAAAATAATGAGAAAATGTGCAATTTGTCTATAGAAAATATTTGCATTGAATATACAACTTTTTACAAACACTTTTCTGAACAGAATCTTATAATTGTAATTAAGAGCTTTTGAAGCTATGAAAACATAACAACCAGGGTTTTTGGCAAGACAATACTAATTCATTTAAAACAAAATTAGTCAATTAATGAATACAATGATCACAATGTGTATTTGTTAACCAAAATTGTTTATGAACATTATTGTTCATAATTTTATCATGAACACTCAGAGAAAAAGCACTCCAATATGTGAGAGACGAGGGGAACTCACTCAGAAAGCACCCGATATGTGAGAGACAAGGGGAACTCACTCAGACAGCACCCCAATATGTGAGAGGAAAGGGGAACTCACTCAGAAAGAACCCCGATATTTGAGAGGCGAGGGGAACTCATCCAGACAGCACCCCAATATGTGATAGGCAATGGGGACTCACTCACAAAGCACCCCGATATGTGAGAGGCAAGGGGAACTCACTCAGGCAGCACCCCAATATGTGAGAGGCAAGGGGAACTCACTCAGAAAGCACCCCGATATGTGAGAGGCCAAGGGAACTCATCCAGACAGCACCCCAATATGTGAGATGCAAAGGAAACTCACTCAGAAAGCACCCCAATATATGAGAGACAAGGGAAACTCACTTAAAAAACACTCCAATATGTGAGAGACGAGGAGAACTCGCTCAAAAAGCACTCCGATATGTGTGAGGCAAGGGGAACTCACTCAGGCAGCACCTCAATATGTGAGAGGCAAGGGGAACTCACTCAGAAAGCACCCCGATATGTGAGAGGCCAAGGGAACTCATCCAGACAGCACCCCAATATGTAAGAGGCAAGGAGAACTCACTCAGAAAGCACCCCAATATGTGAGAGATAAGGGAAACTCGCTCAAAAAGCACTCCAATATGTGAGATACGAGGAGAACTCACTCAAAAAGCACTCCAATATGTGAGAGACGAGGGGAACTCGCTCAAAAAGCACCCCAATATGTGAGAGGCAAGGGGAACTCACTCAGAAAGCACCCCAATAAGTGAGAGGCAAGGGAAACTCGCTCAGAAAGCACTTTTTTTATTTGTTAATCTAGCCGACTGAGAATAATTTAGCAAATATTTTCTATAGACAAATTGCACATTTTGTCATTATTTTATGAAAAGGCTTAGTTGATTACGCAATAAAATCATGAAAAAATGGTCGAAATGAGTATTTGTTTACAAAAAATGTTTAAATAGTTGTTAAAAGTCGACTATTTTTGACTAATAATTGTAATTGCACATTAGTATCTGTCGTGTGTCATACAAAACCTATGGATTTTAAGTAGCTAATCATTGCAAATAACGAAAAAATGAGTTTCGTTTTCATTTGTTTCTTTATAGCATTATTAACAATTTTTTGGTTAATCTGACCGACTAAGAATAACTTTTAGTCAGTTATTACATCGATTTATGTCAGGTTTTAATCAATTTGAAAGTCTTTAAATAAATGGTACGTGCCGGGCGGTTTTGTCCAAAAATGTGCTCTTCCCTCACTTTGCGACACTGAGACAGCAGCGCCGTGGCAGCGCACGGTCCCACTAAAATGCCATTATCTCGTGATCTAGAAGAGTCACCATCAATTATTTTTTTTTCAAATTAAAGGTGAAATTATAAGGAATTGAATCGTCTTAACAAAAAAAGAGAAATTTTTTCCCTTCTTGACGAAAAACTGAATTCAAACTTTTTTTGGTCATTTTTTTGGTCAAAATTGAAAACCAAAATTTTTTTGGAATTTTCAATTTAAAGCGTATACTTTTATCTACAAAAACTACAATTTTTATCCAAATTTGTTCAATGTTTGCAGAAATATAGATATTTCAAAAAAATGTGATGCTGAAATTCAACATGGCGTAACTCCCGTAATTTTGAAAATTTCAGAAATCCTTTGGACCAGAAATGTCACTTATATAACACTATAATTTCACGAAGTTTACCTAAAATCGAACAGCCACTTGCAGATACTGATATTCCTGACGTATACTGACTCTTATGTGACATATATTTATAAACCTGCCGGACGCAAGCCGAGGGCACCGATAGAGCAGGTGAGCCAAGCTTTTGAAATCGGTGCCACAGTTACGGGAAAGCGCGCAATCAGGAAGGAAAGTTGCAGGCGTATCCCTAGACTTGTTCTGTGACATTTTTACTGTTTTCTTGAATGTAGACGCTTGTTTAAACGACACGTGCGTAGAGTTCTTAAATGCTCAAGAATTTATGTTGAGCAAATGTTCCGGAGAATATGCTCACAATTCACGCTCAAACAGAGCATTTATAGAGCATTCAAGAGAATTGAAAGCATTTATTGCTTAAACGAATATATATCATAATTAACACACATATTTTTACAAAAACATTCTAGAGTGAAATGAATACATACTTTTTTTAAATTACAGAGTTGCTACTGGTCAGGTGATTCCAGAAAGTCAGAGAATGTCAGAAAAAACCTGACAGATTTAGAGAATTTATGATAAATTCAGGTTGAAAATAATTTTATTATTATGGTTAAAAATCCCCACTATTTGGTTGAAAATTAATCTGTTTTGTTTGAGGATTCAAACCATTTTGTAGAAAATCCATGTTTCTCGTTTGAATTCAACTATTTTTGGTATAAAATCAAAATCCTTTTTGTGGTTGAAATATAATATATCACGTTTTTCGTTGAGAATTCATCTTTTTTGGTAAAAAATTCAACTACTTAGTTGGAAGTGGGACTACTTTGTTGAAAATTTGTTTATTCGGTTGATGATTCATCATTCTAGTTAGAATCTCCCTCTTTTGTTGAAAATTTAATTCTTTTGTTGACAATAATGTTTCCTAGATGATAATCAATTATTTCAACTAAAAATTTAACTCTTACATGTTTGGTTTAAAATTAATCTTCTTAAGTTGAAGATTCAGATTTTTGGCTTAAAATTCCTGTATTTTGTTGAAAATTCAAATTTTGTGGGAGAATATTTCATTTTTTTGGTAACTAATTCATCTTTTTGGTTTGAAATTCCTTAAAAAATTAAAATATTTGTTTGAAAATTCATGTAATTTGTTAAAAAATTAATCTATTTTGTAAGAAAATTCATATTATTGGTTGAAAATTGATCGTTTTGATTGGAAATATGTTTTTTTCTTATTTAGAATTAATTTTTCAAGCTGGAAATATAACTGTTCCATTTTTTCCGATAATTTATCTTTTTTGATAAAAATGTAGTCTTCTTGATTGAAATTATACTATTTCGATGAAGGTTTACTTCAATTTGATTGGAAATTGATATTTTTACTGAAAATTTAAATAGGTATTCTATGTTTAGTTGAAAATTTATCTGTTTCATCTTTTTGGTTGAAAATTTAAAAGTTTTGTTGATAATTCGTTTGTTTTCTGTTTGAAAATTTATTTTAGGAACTGAAAAGTATCCTGCTTTATTTTTGGTGGAAAATTGATCTTTTTAGTTTGAGATTCATGTATTTGGTTGAAAATTAATTTTTTTCAAATTGAAGATTCATCATTTTAGTTGAAAATTCACTTTAACTATTCCATTTTTTGTGGCAAATTTACTTTTTTTGATATAAATGTAATCTTTTTCGTTAAAAAATTATTTGCTCAGTAGAAAATTGAATGAATCTATTTTTCAAAGAATTAATTTCTTTGGCTGAAAAGAAAACTATTTGGTTGAAAATTGTTTTTTATTTGTTACCATTAAGCCATTTCCCTTTCGGCGAGCCTCTAGGGGTAAACGTGACACTACCCGATTCGGGTAGTGTTTCTAGGTGGATAGTTTCTTGTAGTAAATAACTACAAGTGTGGGCTCACCACACCCACGACCGCCAACAGCAACGCAGTAGTATCAGACAGTCACCCATCCAAGTTCTAACCGCGCCCAACACTGCTTAACTTCAGTGATCTAACGGGAACTGGTGTTTCCAGCGTGGTATGGCCGTTGCCATTTGTTGATAGAGAAAATTCATGTTTTAAGTTGATAAATCCACTATTTGGTCAAAAATTCATATTTTCGGTTGAAAATTCATCATTGTGATTGAAAATTAATTTCTTCCGTTGAGTTTCTTTTTGGATGAAAATTAATTTTTTTAACAGAAGATATAACTGTTCTATTTTCGCTTGAAAATTTATATTTTCAGTTGAAAATTAATTAATTTCGCTGAAAACTCGTTTTTTCTAAATATACTTCTGTAACTGAAAATTGAGATATTATATTTTTGGTTTGTAAATTTATCTTTTTTAGTTTAAAATTGAATTATGTCGTTAAAAAAAAAATTTTTGGTTATCAAAAAAACACATTTTTTTCTTGGTTGAAAATTATACTATTTCGTTTAAAATTTACTTTAATTTTATTGAAGATTAATTTTTTCGGTGAAAATTGAACTATTTTTTGAAAATCAATGTATTTGGTTCGAAATTACATTTTTTGAATTGAAGATTCATCATTTTAGTTGAAAAATCGCTTGAACTATTCTATTTTTTGCCAAGAATTCATTTCTTTCATTGGAAAGAAACTATTTAGTTGAAAATTCGTTTTTTTTTGTTGATAGAAATTGGGTTCAAAATTAAATTTTTTAAATTGAAGATTCATCATTTCAGTAGAAAAATCACTTGAAGTATTCTATTTTTTGTCAAGAATTCATTTCTTTCATTGGAAAAAAATTATTTAGTTGAAAATTCGTTTTTTTTTTGTTGATAGAAAACTCATCTTTTGGATTGAAAAGTCTACTATTTGGTCAACATTTAATTTTTTTATTTAAAAATTCATCATTGTGATTAAAAATTAATTTCTTCGGTTGAAAGTTCATTTCTTTTCAGTTAAAAATTAATTAGTTGTTGTATATTTGAACTCTCCCTTTTACGGGTTTGAGGGCCTCCGCTTCCTGTACATATATTCACATTTCATCCTTAGTCTAACTTAACCGCTACTTATTTTCTAATGCATTGCCTTACATAATAACAATAATATTAGTACTACTCTGAGACTACAGACAATGAGCGATCTTCCCGGGCTTCCGTTTTCTCTTACCATCAAATGCATTTTCACCGATTTAAAAATTTTAAATTTTTACAAGTTACTTTCCTTTACACAGGATTACCCGTTTGGCTCTGCCCTGATCCCTTGCTTTCTCTTATTTCTTCCAATTTTTTCATCCACATCACTCCCTGTCCATTACCATCCAAAATCCATCTTACACATTCATCCACACTCAACTGTCCATCTTCCTCTCCTGTACACCTATCTAACACATGTGCCCATGACTCCACTTCGTACCCACATACTCTGCACAGATTGTCCTCTTCATCCATCCAATATGTACAAGCTCTCACTCCTTCTCCCATTCTAAACCGTACCACCCTATTCCATTTGTCTTCCTTTTTCATCTTTTGCGAATATTCTGGTTCCATCACCCCTTTGACCATCATATACCATCTATTGTACTTCGAATCCATAATCTTTCTCCATCTCTCTTCTCCTTGTCTTACTAATAGCTCTAATTCAATGTTCTGCCAATCCAGAACCCCTTCCTGTATATCACAAACACTACTTATTTTTTTCCTTTCTTCCTCCCATTTTGAATTTCCCAAATTGCCTCTCGTCTCCTTGTTCCAAACTTCGTCTAAGCATACTTGTGCTATTCTGCTCCCCTCTCCCCTTTCCAGCTTCTCTTCAAACCTCCAGGCTCTCTTAATTTGTCTAGTTGCTATTTTTCCCTTCCTAGTTCTTCCCTTATCATGTATCCTGGGCAACTCCAACTAACCCCCATTACCCATCTCAGGAATCTCTCACGCATGCTTTTCACTTTCCTATGTTCCTTCCATCCCCAAACCTCCACTCCATAACACAACACCGCCCAAACCAAGTCATCAAACAACCAAACCCTCATTCTCCAATCGTCCTTGAACCTCCTCTTTCCTATACCCCATATTTGTCCCATTACATTACTCGCACTTTCGATTCTTTTCTTCACCTGCAAATCGTTTCCCCCTCCTGACTCAAACCAAAAACCTAGGTAACAGAACTCCTCCACACTTTCCACGGTTTGTCCGTTCATCTTCCAAACGTAACCTACTTTGGTCTTTCTATTTCTGAAGCACATCACCTTGGGCTTCCCTGCGTTCACCGTCAGTTCTTTTGTTCCCACGTACTCTTCGAAAATTCTTATCATTAGGTTCATCCCCTTCTCATCGTCTGCTATTAGAACTACGTCGTCCGCGTATGCTAGGGAGTATAGTTTGCTATTACCCAGGATCGTCCCCCCTTTCCCTTTCTCCTTTAGCTTCTCCTCTAGGTCTTCCAGCAGCATATTAAAAAGTAGTGGACTCAACGGGCACCCTTGCCTCAGACCTCTTCTCGTCCAGAAAACCTCCCCTTTTTCCACGCGTATCTTCACCCTAATCCTCGTTTCAGTAAAAATTTCCTTTATCCTCTCCACCAGCCCTTCTTCTATTCCCCTCTTTTTCATTGCCTGCCATAGCACTTTTCTATTCACTGAGTCAAAAGCTGCTTTGAAATCTACAAACAAACCGACTAATTTCCCTCTTTTTCTCCCTAAGTTTCTGTTAACCAAGTAGTTGAGTACGAAAATGTTGTCTATTGTCCCCATCCCTTTTCTAAATCCCGTCTGGTTGTGTGGGATACTTTGCTTCTCTTCTATCTGATTCCCTAACCTTTTTTTAGAATTTCTGTGTATATTTTATAGCCCACTTGCATGAGAGTGATCCCTCTGTACTCTTCTACCTTCTTACCCTCCCCTTTCTTAACAAGCGGTACTACCAGCCCTGTCATCCACTCCTCCGGCCACCCTTCTCCTTTTCAGATCTTTTTGCATATCCTCCACATCACTTCCCTAATCCCTTCTCCTCCATACTTTATCGCTTCGTTCTCCATACCATCCTCTCCTGTGGCGTTGTTTCTTTTCAGTCTATCTATCGCCTCATTCACTTCTTCTCTTGCTTCTATTTCTTCATTCACGCCCTTCCTTCCTCCTCTTTCCCTGTTTATCACATCCCAGACCCTACCTTCTTTGATTGCTTTTTCTACTTCTTCCTTGTATTTCTCCTTTCCCCTTTGCTTTTTCCCTTTCTCTTTTTCTCCTGTTGTACTCCGCCTTCTCTATTTCTCCTTTCCTCCATTTTCTTACAGACTCTTTCATTCTCTCCTTACTCTCCCTGCATTCCTCATCCCACCAGCCTCTCTTTCCCTCTTCTCTTCCTTCTTTTGTACCTACCTCATCCCTCACCTTCTCAATCGACCCTCTCAACCTTTCAATCAACGAGTCTACTCCCTCCTCCTTTTCATATCTAACATTCTCCTTTTCCATCTTCTGTTCAAACACTTTTAATTTATCTACCCCCCAGACTCCCATTTTCGTGTTCCTCCCCCCCCCCTCTTTCCTTTCTCCCTCTGCCATACATATGGACGCCACCCTTCAGTGTAGCTATTACTGGGAAGTGTTCAGACCCTATCTCATTCCCTACATTCATACTGCATATCATATTACTCATTCTTTCTTCATGTATTCTCTCCTTTCTTATCTCCTTTCATGTTGCCATTACATATAAACCATCCGGTTTCTCCTATTATGTCTAGTAACCTCCTTCCCTCCCGGTCTATCTCCCTATGTTTGGAGCTCCTTATATATTCCTCCTTTTCTTCATCCCACGTCCCTCCCCCTTGCTCGCCAGTCCAGGCATTCAAGTCACCTCCTATCAAAACCAATTCTTCCTTCTTTTCCTCCATCCACCTCCTTATTACTCTCCAACCTTCCTCTTCCCCTCTTCTTCTATATACACAAACCACCGCTATTTTGACTTTCCCTATTATAATCCTTCTTACCATTGTTCCCTCCTTTTCTTCCCTGTCCTGCTCTGTTTTACCTTTTACTGCCAATTCTTTTCTCACCCCTGAGACCATGCCGCCCATCCCTCTACCTTTAACGTGTTCCTTTGTTGCTTCTTGCATTGTCCACACATACCCTTTAGATAACAACTTTCTCATCCCCTTCCAGTCCTTCTCATCCGCCCAGGTTTCACTCATCATAATCACATCCCACTTTTCTAACTCCCGCCAGAAACCTTCATTCTTGTTCTTCAATCCTGACACATTCCAGAAAGCTATTTTCACTTTTTTCTCCTCCCTTCCCTCCCCTATCCTCCTTACTTTTCTTCCGCCTTGCTTTTTGAAAACCCCTCTGATTGCTCTGTAGCCTCTTTTGTATCATCCTTTCTTCTACCTTTCTTAACTCTTTTTCCCTTTTTCCTTATTTCTTCTACTTCCTCGTCCCAGACCCACTCCTCCCCATTTATTCATAATCTGTCACGCCCTATCCATACCATGCATCCCTTTTTCCTCTCTATCCATGCTCTCTGTTCTATTTGCCATCTCCTTTTCCTCTCTATCCATGCTCTCTGTTCTATTTGCCATCTCCTTTTCCTCTCCCTCCAAGTCAAATCCTCTTCAATTCTCTCCCTTCTTCCTTTCAATAATTTTTTGTTCTCCATAATTTTCTTTTCCTCGTCCTCACTTCCTACTTTTACTACAAACATTCCTTCTTTTCCTTCCTTCGTCATTCCTAATCTCTTAGCTCCTTCTACCCTTACCCGAATTCCAATATCTCTCAGCAGATTTTTGATTTCGATTTCCCCTGTTTCACTCTCTATTTTCAATCCCTTGACAACTATGTTATTTTTCCTCTTCGCCCTTTCTTCCCCTTCCGACCTTCTTTCAATCCCACTCAGTCTCTTCTTCAATCTTTCATTCTCATTTTGCACGTTATCTCTCCCTTCTACTTCTCCCGCACTTTCTGTTCCCTTCCCCATATGCTCATTCCTAACTTCTAATTTGCTTACCCGTTCTTCCAGTTGTTTTATCTCCCTATTTGTCTGTTCGTCAATCTCTCTCTGTCTATTCTCTATGGCCTCTAGTTTACCCCATACCTTGTCTTTCTCCTCTTTCCAGAGTTTATCCCACTCTTCCCACTTTTCTGTTATTTTTCTCACTTCCCCCCTAACTTCTTTCCCCTGCCTATTCATATCTTCCAGACTCTTCCTTGTTTCCTCTCTAAACCCTTTTATGAGGGCTGCTAGCTTCTCAAACATCTTCCCATCCCCCCTATCTCTGTCTGGTGTTTTTCGTTTAATCTTCACTTTCTTGTTATCCTTGTCCCTTTCATAATCCTCTTCCCCTTCCTCTCTTTTCCTTTTATCTTCCCCTTCACTGCTAGTCGCGTTCCCCTTTTTTTGCCATTCATCCAGACTCCTATTCGAGCCCGCGCTACCTAGCCTGTTGAGGCGCTGTAAATTTGAAGGTCTCCCGCGTTTCTGGCTCGTGCCTGATCCCATTCTCTCAGCTGATCCGACCCTGGTCGGTGTCTCGAACGTCTCGTCATCGCTACTGTCAATTTCTCCCTTCTCCCCACTAACCGCTCTCTCAACATCGTCCGCTCTTGCTTCATCCACTCCCTGCCCTCTGTGGCCCGTTCGTGGACTTCGTAAGGTCGACATTCCTACCTTACCAAAGAGTCCTCGCTGTTTCCCGCTCTTAGCTTGCCTACCTCTTGCCCCCTTGCCCGAAAACTATTTTCTACTCATAACCTCAAAAAAAAAATGCACGTTCCAATTTTCCTTTCTCACAACTTATTTCACCCTTTACACACTTGCCTTCACTGACCCTTCTTCCTTTACACCTGCTCTCCGCACTCACTGCCCTTTCTGCACCCACACACGCTGATTCCCTTCACCAAAGCCAAAAAACGCAACACTTACGACAAAAGAGTTCTCTCACGATCGATACCGAAAACGGAAGCCAGTTAAAAATTAATTATTTTGTGATACAAGTGCGTAAAATAGGTGATTGTGTGCGAGTGTGAATTTTGCAGCACAAGCCGGAGGCTCGAAGCAGCCACTTTCACCTCCCCTCGATAACTTTGTTGATATCTATGTTTTTTGATGCGGAGAATCGATTTTTCGTAGGTGTTAGTTCCAAAACCCGTCAGTTTTTTTGTTATTAACAATTTAATTGTTTAATTGCTCATAACTTTTTAGCTATAACACATAGCGAAATTCTGATCAGACAAATTGATTCCAATTTTCAATACGAAGATTTTTCACTTTTTATTTTTGAAAAATATTGATTAGAACCAAAGTTGCATGCAAATTAGTGCAAAAATTCTGCAAATATGCGCTCTTTCCTCATTCGGTCGATCATATCTTGGTTTCTAATAACGCAATTTGAACTTTTGACCATTCATTTGAAAGAAAATACTTTGCCCTTTGAAACGAGTCCACCCACGTATTATTTAAGTGATTTGAAGCAGGTTTACAGCCCTTGAAAGTCGAATTTTTTATCGAAAAATGGCATTTTCAATTGTTTATAAGATTTTTTAGCAATGAGCACCACAAGATATCGCAAATCCGTTATATCCTGTTATTCTACATCGCAAAACGAAAATTTTGAGCCCCTCCTGATGCATATAAGTGGAACGGTTATTGAATTATAGCCGTTTTTCGTGCGCGGTCGCATGCGCGAGCGCGCCAAGGCTCGCGCGTGAGTATGCAATCCACTCGATCAATGTTATACCTGTTTTAAGCAAACGATAAGATGATTTAGTAATAAATTATTATTTTAGTGTTTATTCATATACTTTTCCTACATAACAATACAGTCAAAATGACATATATGTCTAGGCAGTGAGAAAAAAATTCAATTTTATAGTTTTAGATATCGATGAACGATTTTATTATTTAACAAATAAAAGTAACTTTATTAATAAT
>CAKNXH010060208.1:47186-62707 GCA_932178445.1 Andricus quercusramuli
AAAATATGCCAAGGCTCTTGCGAGATGGATGCAGAAAGCTGTCATCCTTGGGTCGCTTCGTGTCCTCAAGACACACGAGGGTTTCGCCGGCCTGTCGTTGTGATTTCGTCGTGCCCTGTGACCACCCATCTCACGGATGTGAGACGTGGCCATAGGTGTATTTTACCGCGGTTCTACTGGGGGCCATTGACATTTTTTCAAGATGGCAGTTGCTCTTAGTGGTACCCTGCGGTGGTTGTTTAACTTTGTTTTTAATTATATATATATATATAATATAAAATTATTTGATCTAGTAATCTGCAATTTATTTACTTTTTATCATGATTTTATAGACAAAAAATATATATTTTTTTTATGATTACATAATTCATATTGAAAAAAGCGTAGGCTATTTAGAAAGCTTTCTCGCTTTGTCAGCGCACACACAATCATTCGATCAAATATGGCGAGCGTGAGCGGGCAGTCCACTTGTTCACATGCGATTGAAAAAAATGGATTTTTACTGAAAATAAGAGTTTAACTATCGAATAACGAGAGTGTATGTAGGAAAAATGATAAAATCTCGATTTGGGGGAAAAAACTTTTGCTCGAGTTCATTAAACGGTTTGATCGGAGTTGATTTTTCAATTTCTCTGTCTATGATAGATCTCCTATCGGATTACAAATATCACATAAAGTATGTCAGTACTCTTGTTTCTCGAAAAAGGTATCAGGACAAATTATTGTGTTAATTGGATAAGTAATATTATATATATTTGCATATTTATACGATCTATTACTTTTGTAAAGGTAATGCTATTTGTCAGATTTTGAGGTTAGAAAGTTCATTTGTCCCAGAATCGCCAGCGTGCCGGCTAAACGCAGGCGACAGGCTGGCAGAGTCGGTATGCGATCGAAGGGCGGACAACGGCAGCCAACGGTCCGGCACATTAGACGCCTGTCGGGCTTGCAAACGGCGAGGAACGACGGGCCTGCGACTTGCACGACCGCTGCAGGCTAATAGTGCGAGTAGTTTGAGATCGAAAACGCGCACGCGCGTTTTGGATCAGCTGTTCTTGTCGTGTTTTATCTCGTATGGCGTTCACACTCGTCAATTTTCGCTCGGATTTGAGTGAAAGTGTGCGATTTGCAAACAAACGTTCATGTTAGCTATAAGAAGATCATAGTTTAAAAAACAGATTGAAAAAAATTATAAGAATTTTTTTAAGTATGCATGCAGTTTCCTAACATGTGGAGCCGCATATTTATATTTTCTGGATTAAATTTCTTTGCAACTTTTTTCTGTCGATGTCCTTCAAATCAACAAAATTAGCAAATACCACGAAAGGTAATGAAATTCTGCGTATAATAATGTAAAGTCCAAGTTGAAAGAAAAATGTCAATATTATAAAAAGATATATCTTTTCATAATATTGACATTTTTCTTTCAACTTGGACTTATTATGCGCAGAATCTCGTTATTACATTTCGTGCTATTTGGAAATTTTTATTTTATTTGCATGAAAACAGATTTTTTTAATTTTAATCTACTCGCACACTCAACCTGCATTTTACCGGACCGTCGGTCATGCAGTTCACCGGACCGCGTCGCTCCCGCCTGTCGGGCGGGCATATTAACATCAATGGTGTGCACATTAAGATGTATATCTGCCGGCACGTTGCGTCGGTCCAACCGATCGGAACGAGGGCCAGCAGATCGCTTGCAGTCGGCGGGCATTTTACTATCTGGGTTATGAGAAAAACTTTTTTCTTAGGTTTGTTGATTATGGCAGAAGCGACAGAACGCAGTCGAAAAGCTAGAAAGGGAAATTCGAATTGTTGTGTGGTAAACTGCATTAACAGTTTTGAAAATACAGGTCCTGATGTGCATTTATATGCTTATCCAATGTATCACAGAAGTGTGTAAATTTCATTTTTAAAAAACTGTATGTACATTATGGAGGTCCAAAACGCATGACAAAATTTCTTTGCATACTAGAGGCCAACGACACCCCCCCCCCCCCCCATATGATTCCAAATCGACCTTTCGAGCACTCTATTCTCGTTTTTTATTCAAAATTATGTCTGTTGGTCTCGTGGAATGTATATTAACATTGGTTCATTATTTTAATTCTTTAAACGAATGGAATTTGTTTAAATAATATCTTTTTCGAAATTTTTCAAAATAAAAAATTATCACCATTTCTTTGCCATTTGTTTAATACCAATTTAGAAATATAACAAAATTATTGTTTCCAACAACCAGAAGTTTTAATATAAATATCAGAAAAAATTAACAAATTTGGTGAAAAAATATTGTTGAAACAAATTAAAGGTTATTGAAAATAAATAATAATTTATAAACTCAACGATTGTAGAATATCTGAAAATAAATTCATGTCACTTAACGATAATTTAGTAATATTTTTCATTGAAAAAACAAATTTTTGAAAAAAAAATTATTCAAGGAAATGGAATGTGTTTAAACAATTAAAAATTAAGTAACCAGTGTTGATCAGTATTCCAATAAAAAAGTAGTCATAATTATTATTTTAAAAAATAAATTATTCAAACGAATTCCATTTGTTTAAATAATTGAAAATTACTAAACCAATGTTAATAAACATTCAACTTGACCAATAGTAATAATTTTTAGGAAAAAATGAAATGTCGAGAAAATAAATTTGTTCAAATAATCGAAAATTTATTATCCAATGCTGATAAGTATTCCACTAGATTAATAGAAATAATTTTAAGCAGAAAAAAATGAGAATAAAGTGCTCAAAAGGCCGATTTTTAAAAAAATTGACATTTTTGGTCTCAAGTAATTCTTCCAAAAACTCAAAAAACTGATTTTTCCCCTATCATTTTACATGGGAAACTTCAAAAGACGAATAGAATTAATAAAATATATTGCTGAATATATATTAGTTTAACTTCCTTTTTTCCCATATTGTTCCTGAAACTTTTTTAATTGAAAGGACAGATCAAATAAGGGGACATATTTATGTCCGCTTATGTAATCCGGCCCCTCAATTAATAATGAAAAAAAAAAAAAATTGATTAGCATTTCGAACTCGAAAGTTCATTGCCTCACTACCCGATTCGGGTAGTATTTCTAGGTGGATAAATACTACCAGTGTGGGTCCACCACACCCACGACGGGTCAACAACACGCAGTATTCCCCGAACGGTCACCCATCCAAGTACTAACCGCGCCCAACACTGCTTAACTTCAGTGATCTAACGGGAACTGGTGTTTTCAGCGTGGTATCGCCGTTGACGATATTAATATTAATATTAATCAATTAATAATAAACTGTTTTAAATTATTATAATTATACAAGGACTTTTTCGAGACACACGCGTGTCGACACGACGTGCGTCGCATATTTGGATGCATTGTAAGGGCAGTGTGTAGACACGACGTGCGGCGCATGTGCAACGCATATGAGGTTACTTGTGTCGGCATTTTCGCCATCACAAAGTGTCGACAATTCTTCACATCGTGCACGCACCATGTGGGCTCAGTGTCAACATTTTGTTATCTGGGATACTTCGAGGCTAGTTACAAAAAACGAATGTAGTCTGCCTTTAAAAATCCAGCAATAGGTATTAGTTTATATAATTTGTTCACAGAATCAATACAAATATTGGATAATAATTTTCCATCATGAAACCTCACTGGCGACATCATTGAAGAAAAATTAGGAAAAAATTTTATTTCTGCCTTTAAATGTCCACAATAGGCATTTGATCATATAATTTGTTTATAAAATTAATAAAAAGTATTGGAAGATAATTTTCCAAAATTAAACATCACTGGCGACCTAATTTGAGGAAAATTAGAAGATAAAACTATTTCTTTCTGCCTTTAAATGTCCACACTAGGCATTTGTTTATATAATTTGTTTACAAAATTGATAAAAAATATCGAATGGTAATTTTTCATCATTAAATATCACTGGCGATATAATTTGAGGAAAATTAAGGAAAAACGACTCCTTTCTGCCATTAAATGTCCACTACAGGCATTTGTTTATAAAATTGATACAAAATATTGATTGATAATTGTCCATCATTGAACATCACTGGCAATATAATTTGAGAAGAATTAGGAGAAAAAAATATTTCTTTCTGCCTTTAATTGTCTACACTAGGCATTTGTTTATAAGAATAATAAAAAATATTGATTGATAATTGTCAATCATTGAACATCACTGGCAATATAATTCGAGAAGAATTAGGAGAAAAAAAGATTGATTTCTGCCTTTAATTGTCTACACTAGGCATTTTTTTATATAATTTTCTTATAAAATTAATAAAAAATATCGGATGCCAAATTATCATGATTGGGTATTATTTTTTCGATGAAAGCAAGTAATTTTAACGCAAAAAGTTACTTTGCAAACCAAGAATCCATAGTGTAGACCATTTGTTAAGTTAATTTGTTTATAACGATTAACTTCACAATGTAATAATTTTTTTTTTTGCTTTTAACTACGCCCGTGCATAAAGACCCTAATCGTAATAAACGACTTTTTAAACAAACAATTAGAAAGATAAACAGAACCTAAATTTTTGGGCGCCAGTCCTTGCTTGGGACAAAGGCGAATCAATTCAACTAAATTGAGTGAGAAGCGGTAAAGATACACGGAATCTATATTCCAAACGGTAAATGGGAAACTCACAGTACGCTAAACATTTCAGACTAAACAATATACGAAAACCTCACAAAACTCAGTCAAAGGGGTAGACCTTAATTTAAACAAGCGATAATCCTAAATAAAAAAGTATTTAAAAAAATAGAATGAAAGGCAAAAGATACTCAAAGATAACCTAGTCTAACATATCAAGAAAAAGGCAAAAGACGTTAAGTTATCCAAGGATAAAATAATCAAAATTATAGAAAGTCTCAAGAGTAATAGCAACAATACGAAGATAACAAAAGGTAACAAAAGATAAAAGGTATCAAAATAGATATCAAAGAAAAGTAAAACAAAAATCAGGGTCGACAAAATTACTAGCTCAGTCCAAACTTAAGATGGTAGAAGGGGGGTTACATAATCATCAAAGCTTATATTTTCAACCAAGACCATTAATAACAATTTATTCAGCGTTTCGGAACTGCATAACAAATGGCACTTCGGAGAAGGCAAATTAAAATAACAAAGAAATTCAAATTTATCAATAACTCTGAACAGAAACAGAAAATGTATCAAACAGAGAAAAATACAATAAATAAACAAAATTCGAAACTTGAATAAAGGTTCTGGGGGATTCTAAAAGATAACCGCAAATGGGGTTCTAAGATAAATGCTAGAGGGATGCTAAAAAAATACAAATTTGTTTCAAAATAAGTACAACAAGAGGGTTCTAAAAGATAACTGCAAATTGTGTTCCAAAATAAACACTAAAGAGGTGTTACAAAAAATAAATACAAATTGGTTTCAAAATAAGTACAGCAAGAGGGTTCTAAAAGATAACTGCAAATGTGGTTCGAAAATAAATTCCAAAGGGGTTCTCGAAATAAGTGCCAAAGGGGGTTCTCCCAAATAGATACAAACGGGTTTCAAAATATAAATTTTTGGGGGGAGAAAGTAAGGAATAAAATTAAGCAATTAAATTGGCTGAAAAGGGGGAAACAACATCATAAAATACCTTACGAATTGAGGCCGAAAGGGTCGAGATGAATAACTTAAGGGGATTGGTAAGGAGGGCCAACATTATAAAACATATTTGAATTTAAGGTATTATGCGGAACGATAGTGGCTAACATCATAAAACGGATCGGTAATATTATTATTAACAAAATTATTAATTTTGGTTTTTTGGCACATACAAATTGAGGGGAAATGATCGATAATATTAACAAAGTTATTAATTTTGACTTTTCGGCACATAAAAATGGAGGGGAAATGATCAACAATGTTTACAAAATCACTAATTCGGGCATTTCGGCACATAAAATTTGAGGGGGAAGGGATCGATAATATTAACAAAAATAATTGATTATTATCAGTATTTCAGTACACGAAATACGGGGAAGTTGTCGATAATATCAGTAAAATGAATGGTTGTCGATATTTCGGTACACCAAATATGGGGGAGGGGGGGGGGGGGGTAGAGTACATCGGTGAAATTATGGATTTCGGTATTTCGATACATCAAGACAAGGGGGTCGGTAACATAAGTACATGATTAGTTAGCGGCATTTTGATATATAAAGATTAGGGGGGAGGGATCGAGATCATCGGTAAAATAATTAATTGGCTATGTGTGAACAATTCATTATTTATTGTCTAATACATTTTTCTGAACCTGATCTATTATATTGAGCAATACTTTATTTTCTATATAGTATTATTGATTTTGCGGGTTAAACGCATCTCAGGGTACCATGGTACCTGACTAGGCCTAGCGACCCTTTTCTATTGTGCGGTGCTCCGCCTCGAGGAAGCTCGAACTCGAAGCTGGACGAAGCGCTGTGGTGCTCAACCGTAGGCTTCTGTGTATGTACGCGCGAGGGTACCTTTACAATTTAAATGGCTCTGTTCCCACCTCTATTTCCACCGGAGGCTACTGACAGTGTACGTTGCGGTGGTAATGCAAAGTACGTAATGTTATCGTTGGCTAACTGTAATTGCAAGTAACGTACGTTAGATAAATAAATGAATAATCAAATGAATAATTAAATAAATAATTAAATTATGAATAATTGAATGATTAAATGAATGAATAATTGAATAATTAAATGATTAAATAATTAAATAGATAAATTATCAATTAATTAAATAAAGAATTGAATAACTAATTTAATGAATAAATTAATAATTAAATAAATAATTGAATGGATAAATTATGGTACCTTTAACATTTAGATGAGGCACGTTTTTTTACGTGGTGATCCTCAGTAGGGCTAGTCCACTTGTCAATTAAGCATGAGTTATTTTTTCTTATTTTTATCATTTTATTTTTATTTTTATTTATTTTTTTTTCATTGATTAAGTCGTTCATCATGCAAAATTCACCTCACATGCAACATTCAATATGGGTAAAAATTTAAAAGTGCTTTAGTAAAATCTATAAAAAGCTCTTCAACTGAACCATGCATGCTCCTCCAAATATACTCTATTAAATAATCGTCAGTTCTAGAAACTGCCATTCTACCAATCCGCCTTCGCATATTACGATTGAATAATTAAATGAATAAATAGATAAAAGAATTGTATGCAAAGGCGGATTGGTAGAATGTCAGTTTCTAGAACTGACGATTATTTAATAGAGTATATTTGGAGGAGCATGCATGGTTCAGTTGAAGAACTTTTTATAGATTTTACTAAAGCACTAATCAATTTTTACCCACATTGAATGTTGCATGTAAGGTGAATGGGGATCACCACGTAAAAAAAACGCGCCTCAATCTCGACCTCCATGGTGGTGTGGAACAGAGCCATCTAAATTGTAAAGGTGACATCATTTATTTATTCATTCAATTCATTATTTAATTATTTATTTAATTTTTCATTTATTCATTCAATTAGTTATTTAATTATTTATTTAATTCATTATTTATCTATTTAATTATTCAATCATTTAATTATTAATTTAATTATTCAATTATTTATTCAATTATTGATTTAATTATTCATTCATTTATTCATTCAATTATTCATCATTTAATTATTTATTTAGTTATTCATTTGCTTATTCATTTATTTATCTAACGTACGTTACTTTGCAATTACAGTTAGCCAACGATAACGTTACGCACTTTGCATTACCACCGCGACGTACACAGTCAGTAGCCTCCGGTGGAAATAGAGGTGGGAACAGAGCCATTTAAATTTTAAAGGTACCCTCGCGCGTACATACACATTAGCCTCCGGTTGAGCACCACAGCGCTTCGTCCAGCTTCGAGTTCGAGCTCCCTCGAGGCGGAGCACCGCACAATAGAAAAGGGTCGCTAGGCCTAGTCAGGTACCATGGTACCCTGAGATGCGTTTAACCCGATTTTGCTATTATTTATTGTTGTTGGAAATTATAATGATTTTTGTGACTAAGTTTCAGATATTAGGTAAACAATGAATTCGCGCTATTTTTGTATTAATAACAATTATCGAATTGGACGGGAGGATTTTGCCCACGTACAAGTTTTCCCTTTGCCGTCAAGTACCTCAAGCCGTGAAGCCGAATTTCGCGACGCTCGGCTTGCTCCCGCGGCATACTACACCACATTCTCACCTAGATAAAATTAAAAAATAACCGTGAGACTTTACTCAACGAACGCCCGTTAGAATTTTTTCGAAATTCTATCACTAGAAAAATGAGAAACAAAAAGCCAAACAATGTTTACTTACCTTGCTCTCCTCGTCCATCAACACGTGAAATATATGATATAAAATCGATAATATCGACCGCGATTAGTTTCCTCAGAGCCTTCGATACAACCTAGTCACGCTACATGGCACCGCGCTCGGTACCCCTTGGGTTAGGACCAAGACTGGCTTTGATGAATTTTCAAAAAATGAAAAAAAAATTTATAATTTGTTTGGTTTACACCCTCGAAACTGCGTTTGGCTGAAGAGTCCAAAAATGTGTAAAAATTAATTTCGAAAAAGTGGCATAGTTCCTTTTGTTCCCCGACCTTTCGTATATTGTAACCCTCGCGTTTTGACAGTATTATTTATCTATTCAAAAATCGCGAAGTTACTTTTTTTTAGATAGGAAATTAATATATTTTCAATTATAAATACTCTCGATAATAATTTCTTTGTAAAATAAATATGCAAATGAAATGCAAAGAAGGGGTCTCACGTTAGAAGGAATAAGATTCCTCTTTTTCTGTATATAAGACCAAGGTCTTTTCATTCAATAAAATCCTACTCTAGCTCATACATAATAATCCTAGTCTATGCTTAGGCTGATGGCTTAACGTACGGAAGTATTTTAATGTTATTTCTCCAGTAGCGCGCGCGCATAAACAGTAAATCAAATATCTCTTTATTTGCAATATAACATAAAGCATAACACCTGAAGATATGTAAGAATTTTTTATATAATTTTTTGTTTATTTTATCCAAACATGAATGGTACTAACCGTAGATTTCTGATTATGCTAATTTCAAGCAATGAGGCTGTGACAGCGATCTCCTTGAAATAATGTCCTTCTTTCAGGAATCGCGATCAATTTCTATCATCGTGAAAGCAATTAGAATCAGAACTAGGAAATTAACTTTCTAGTCCTCTCTGAGAGACTTCTCGTAAAGAGCAGTAACAATACTTCATTTTATTCATTTAAATCAATTCTCGCGGCAAAGGCGTATTCGAAAATATTTGTCGTTTTTAATAAGTCACCAGAAAGGAATCGAAGTCAGATATAAAGGTGAACCTTCTATTTCACCTGGTAGATACTTTCCTTTGACGAAACAGGCAGTAAACTCGGCACAGAGTAAAGCATGATCTCCGTAAGCTTTTGAAGATAGAAACAACTATTTTCAGACTCGTAGTGGTTCTCCGTATTTCCAAGTCCGCTGACCTCAATTAGAGAAGGGAACCTCTCTAACCTCTCCAAAAACACTTGGAAATACAGAAATGGGACTCGGAATCAGAGATAGAGAGTGAACTCTCTATTACACCGCAAGCACTAGTGTTCTTTGAAACTCACGACTCGCTGTCGAGCCGCTGACTGAGGTCTTCATCTCGCGCAGTGGAACCTCTCAACTCTGGCCCGCGTGGTATATCCCTATCGCAATGTTGCGCGCGTGGGTGAGAGCTTTGGTCATGCGCCCTCGCACATGACAAATGATTAGTAAAAGGGCCCGTTCACTGTGCAAATAAATAAATTAATTGATTGAATGAACATCCTTCTGCATCCTTCGTACTAAGGCATGTAAAGAAGCACATGAGACCTCGAAACATCTCGGGACATAACAAAATAACATTGTAAAAGAATTTTTTTTAATTGTTTGAAGAAATGTAATAAAAATGTTTAAAAAATTATGGTCTTCAAAAATGAAATTGGGTGAAAAACCAAATTATAAAAAATTAAATTGTTTAAAAAAATGAAAAATAGATTGCTAAAGAAATTAAATAGTTTTAAAAATTAATGTGTTGAAAAATTTTAATTCTGGGTAAGCTGCAATCGTAGAAGGAAAAAAATGTTCAAAAAAACGTTTAAGAAATAACATTATTTGAAAATAAAATTATTTGAAAAATAAAACTGCTGAAAAAATGACACTATTTGATAAAATGAAGAGATCAAAAAATTATATTTATTTGGTTATTCTTGTTTTAAATCAGTGAGCGGGAAAAGCCCTTTGGTATACAGAAACTTATTAACTGGAAATAACACTCGAACCTAAGTAAGAACAATTCGAAAGGTTTATACCGCCGCGGTTATAAATCGTGTTACGCGCCAATATTCTTCACTGATACGTTGTTGTGTTAAAAAGTCGAGCTGGTTGTTACGATTACAAAACAAAACTTGTTGAGAAATTAAGTTCTTTAGAAAATGAAATTGCTAAAGAAATGATGGTCAAAATGCCTGGTCACAGAAATAATTTTTTTCAACCCCTACCCCTTTCCAACACCTCCAAGCGGCGGGAAGGCACCCCTTTGACTGGTCACAGAAATAATATTTATCAAACACCTACCCCTTTCCAACATCTCGTGGGGGTGGGAAGGCACCCCTGTGACTGGTCACAGAAATAATGTTGGTCCCAGGGCCCTCACCTATTAGGGGCCCCCAACAACACGCTTGTCCATCAGCTCCTACCTCGATGACCTTTTTTTTTTTTTTTAGAAGCCACTCCGGGAAAAGGGCCGCGTAGGTACTAAATGCCAGGGCCGCCTTGATGTCCCAGTCAGCCCCTGCACCCCTGTGACTGGACACGGAAATAATGTTGGTCAAATCTCTACCCCTTTTCAACATATCGTGGGGGCGGGAAGGCATCCCTGTGAATGGTCACACAAATAATGTTGGTCGAACACCTACATCTTTCTTACGTCTCATGCCGGCGGAATGACGACCCTGTGACTGGTCACAGAATTAATGTGGTTCAAACCCCTATCTCTGCATCTCTCTGATTTGTCTTCTGTGATTAGTCACAGAAATAATTTCATTTTTACCCTAACCTTTTTAAATGTTTTTTAGTCTGGGACGTCAACTAGTAAGATGGCCAAAATTGAGGGTCAAATAATATCATTAAACACACGGAAAGAAAACTAAATTTTTCATATTTTTTCTGGCAGTCTAGGCTTCATACTGAAAATATGATTAAAAAAAAAAAACAGGTAAAAAAATTGTCAATACGGCTAATTTTTTTTCACCGGTAACCAACTTTTTTTATCGTTACTGGCCATTTTGTTAACGGTACTGTCTTTGTACACACAACCTAATTCTTCAATCAATTTAATTTCTTGAGCTTTTTCATTTTTTAAACAATCTAATTTGTTAAAGACCTTCATTTTTCCAACGATTCCATTTTTTTAACAATTTCACTCCTTCAACAATTTTATTTATCAAAAAAATTTGTTTTTGAAAAGTTTTTACCAGCAGTCTCACTTTTCCAACAATTTGATTTCATTCACGATTTTAATTTTTCAACAATTTAATTTTTTAAACTATTTATTCTGAAAAAAATTTTAATATTATTACAAAAATTAATTTCCTCAACATTTTTATTATTTGTACAATTTTTATCTGTGATTTTTTTTTAAATTTTTCTTTTTAAAACAATTTCATTTAGATCAAAATTTCATTTCTTCGACAGTTAACATTTTTCAACAATATAATTTTTCAAAGTATTGAATTTTTCAAGCAATGTAATTTCTTGAAAGATTTGATTTATTAAACAATTCAATTCTAAAAAAATGTTATTTTTCAAAAACAATTTTTTAACCATTCTATTTTTTCTGCAATTTCGTTTCTTCCGCAGTTTAAATTTTTCAACAACTTAATTTTCAAAACTATTAAATTTTAAAAAAATTTAATTTTCTTAGTTAGCTTAGTTATTTTGCGGGCGGAGAGCCCCGATGGAGCCCCCCTGGCGCTCAAGCTATAGAGCGTATTGTGCCACATCCTCAACTATTCGCTCGCAGTAGTTGACCCCAGACTGCTTGGTGAAGCCCAGTATGTCAACCACTGATGCTGGGCACTAGCATAAGACATGCGGGGATGTTTCATCATTCCTGTCGCATATCCTGCACTCTTTCTTGGGGTTGTACCCCGTCTTGTGCATGTGATAGTTCAGGTGGTTGTGCCCCGTGAGCATGTGAACAACTGTCCTTATGTCTTTCTTGGATAAACCCAGGATTTCCCTGCTGAGCCGCCTTTTGCCAACTGTTCCACCTTCTCGTTGGCCTTAATCCCTGTATGACCAGGAACCCATATAAGAGCCACGTTGTTCTTCTTTGCAAGTTGGTTTAATGCCCTTTTGCACTCCCACAGCAGCTCTGATATTATGCCCAGTTTCTCAACTGCAGTTAATATCGCTTGGCTGTCCGAGCAGATTGTAATCTGCCCACCAGCAGCGTATTCTTCTAATAATGTCTCAGCACAGTGAAGTACGGCCAGGAACTCCGCCTGAAAAACGGTGGCATGCCGCCCAAGCGGGATCCCTAACTTTCTCTTTCCCGCGCTGTCATAGATTGCTACTCCTGACCCTCCCACTCCTTTGGAGCCGTCTTCGTACCATATTTCCCCTTAAAGAAGCAAGTTACCATTTGCGAGTCTTGGTGAGTTGAAGTGTTTTATTATTGTATCTTGCATTATTTCTAAAATTGGCCACTAGACCATGTCCACGTATATAAACATTTGTTTAAGGACAGTGTAGTGGAGCCATGCAAACATTTTATGCCCTAGACCCCGTGTTGAACCAAAGGTTCAACCCCACGCACATCGAAAATGTCATGACATTTCTATTGAATGAATGATCAAATTTTATTATTGAAGAAATAACAATTTCATTGAATAAAGATTTAAATTTTTATAATTCATTGATATTTCAATCTTGAACTAACTTTATTCATACCTCTTCAAATTTAAATATATATATACTAATCAAGGTGTTTCGCCCAGTTCAGTTTGCTATACAGGATTAACCCCAGATATTCAACCAAGTCTGAGATCGTCAGACTTCCACTACGAAATGCAGGGTCATGAATTTTCGACACTTTGTAATTTCTCGTGAAGAATACCCGGCTGGTCTTTTTCGGATTAACCGAGAGCTCTGAGCTGTGGCAGGAGAGCTCTACGATGCTCTGCATCGACCTGTCAAGACTAATAAACGTTTCCAGATAAGCCCCCCTGACTAGGATTACAAACTCATCCACGTATCCCTAGATATAATACCCTTCTTTATTTGCCACATCTTAAAGCATCTCGACAGATGACTTCTGGAGGGGTGCTGCTCCAATTTTGCCATGATAGCATAGAGCGCACTTTGTACAGAGCAACCTGCCTGAAAGGCAGCAAGGAGGCTCAAAGCTTCTATTTCCTGATCGACCAGCTTCTCTAGCGTCTTTAGTATAAACGAATTTAAGCCTTAATAACGATGAACTCCATGGAGCAGAGCCTGATAACCAAAATTACATCCATACCCTTGACAGCTATGCATGCCCATGGTGCTTTCTTGCGTTGACCCTTATATAAGGAGCCACACCCTTCCAAGCCACTTACCTTCTTCCTGTATAACAATGGTTCTTGAATTAGGGCAAGCCCTGTCTGCATAACTGACATATGCCTGGTTAGAACCGCCGACGCGCCTTGGCTGTGGTGCAAATCAATCTACATCATGGAGATGCCCCTCTCAGCCATTGATAAGCTAATTCAGTGCGTCTCCGAATGCTCCTCGTCTACCTACGGGGCCCAGATGGGTCACCTGAAAATTAACCATACGCGCCTCTAGATAGGTTCATTCATCCAGGGCCGTAAGGGCCCTGATTGAAATTTCATGATGACCAACAGTTAGAATCCAGCCCTTCCCCTTCAGACTGGCTCCCTGCCTGTTGGAATACACCTTCTACGAATAGGTTCGTAGAGTAGCGTTCTGGAAGCTCATGCACCGTAGAACGGTCGATGCATCCTCAAAGGTGCTGAAAATCAATACAGTCGCTCTGCTCTATCTTTGGATACTCTTTGTACCCTTGATCTCCAGATTCAGTCCCTCCTTGAACCTAAGGCTGTTGTTCTTTCCACTAGCCAGTCTCGCGACCAGATGTCTGCGGCCTCTCATACAATGGCCGCCGACCTGAATGAATCTGGGCGCACGTTCTTCGAGGAGTAAGGCATCAATCTCTTCTAAGATTTTCTTCCTTAACCTGTCCAACACCTTGGGAGTTAGACAGATAGTTGAACAGATTGATAATAAGTCGGATAACCTGACGCAACAACAACTCTCACAAGGGTGTAATTAGCCATCTGCGCGAAATTAAGGCTCTGTGTTCCCCATTTTTATTTTTCCAACATATTAATTTTTTGTCACAATCTCATTTTATTTCTTAAACTATTTTCTTACTTCTGCAATATCATTTCTTTAATAATTTTGAACCGTCAACAATGAAATTTTTGAAACACTTTAATTTCTTGTGCAATTTGATTTCTAAAACAATTTAATGTCTGCAACAATTTATTTTTTTAAAGTATTAAATTTTTTAAACAAGGTAATTTCTGCTATAATTTTATTTTTTCGAACAATTTGAATCTCTTTTAAGTCACATTCCTTCCGCAATTTTATGTTTTCAACAATTGGATGTTTCCTAATTACTTTTTCGCCATAACAATTTGATGTTTTATGAGCATTTTTATTTGTTAAACAATTTGATTTTTTAAATAATTCAATGCCTTTAAGAATTTTATTGTTAAACAATTTTATTTTTCAAACAATTACATTTTTCAAAGCATTTAATTTCTTCAACCATTTACGTTTTTCAACAATTTACTTTTTAAAGCTATTTAATTTTTTTAACAAGGTAATTTCCTCAACAATTTTATTTTTCAAACAAATTAATGTATTTCGACTATTCTATTTGATTGTTTTTATTTAATTGATTAAACAATTTAAAGTTTTTGAAACATTTCGTTTTGCCTTTTTATTTTATTTTTCAAGCAGTTTCCACGTCCCGTGAACAACTGCCATCTGAAGAATGTCAACAGCCCTTAGTCGAAGCGTGGTAAATCACACTTATGGCACGAGGAAATCACAACGACAGGCCGGCGAAACCCTCGTGTGATACCATTCCCATACTCTTAGCTTCTATTCATCCTTACAATACTATTCTATATAGATATACTAATCGGCCTACAACGTGCTTGCTATATCTATAATCGTACTAATCTGAAAAACTGCACCCACTCCCAGCGAAATCGCGGTAAAATTTACGCCGTAACCGGGTGTATATAATTTAAAAAAAGAGTTAAACAACCACCGCAGGGTCCTACTGAGAGCAAATGCCATCTGAAGAATGTCAATGGCCCCCAGTAGAACCGCGGTAAATCACACCTATGGCCACGTCTCCCAACCATGATATAGGTGGTTACA